>JASTWL010000903.1:0-65000 GCA_035220575.1 Temnothorax rugatulus | reverse complement strand
AAAAGCAAATCAACCTGTTTAGTACCGCCGCCAAATACTTTCTTACTGCCTTGCTTGGCAGCTTCCGCTATCGCATTCTTTCGTTGAGCTTCAAATCGAACTCCGTATTCTCCTTGATAGGTTTTTATATAGGATTAAATTAAATCGCGTAAAAGAGTCACGGTCGGTCTCACGCTCCGCTTTAACAGAGTCCGCTTGTAAAAGAACTCCGTATACTTAACGCGAGACACTACCGTGTCTCTTGATCGCAAATCGTCGCGTCGCGTCGCGTAAAAGAGTCACAGTCGGTCTCACTCCGTGTGTACTTGGCGCGAGACACTACCGTGTTTCTAGATGATTAAAGTAAATTAAACATCAATTTACTTACCATAGCCAAATTATTAATAACATGTGTTGTTGCGCGGATCACTTCCCCCTGCAACCTGGCACGACTGTCATATATTAATTTCTAGGTTATGACTACTACTTATATTATGACTACCTATAGATATAGAAATCTTCCTCCTGACCGATAAGTCTATCGACCTAATTTACCTACTAGATCGATCGATAAAAATAATGCGCGCGCGATATCGAAACTGGCGATACCAGCACCGCCAGTGTCGAAAAAGTGAAAGTTACATTCCTCTGATTGGTTGATTGAGTTGAGAGTCGACGTAGACGACGACGTATCTTAAAAAATTTTCACATTTTCGACTTTGCGTCGCAATATCTCCGCTCGTAGGGCACGTAGCGGAAAATGTTATAAGAGATACCCCCCCAATTCGAACTCCAAGCTATCGATCAAGCCTACTTAGAACTTGATCCGTTCACTCGTTATATGAGATCTCAACATCTCGAGTACTCGCAACCCGTCGCGTCGCGTTAAGAGTCACGGTCGGTCTCGCGCTCCGCTTTAACAGAGTCCGCTTGTAAAAGACCACATACTTAACGCGAGACACTACCGTGTCTCTTGATGTGATAGCCCATTGTGTTAAAAATGTCTTAAAATCATCGTTTTCTTTGTCTGAACTGCTATCTTCTGCTGCAACTGCTGTTATAGCGGCTTGATGTGAAAATACATCAGACGCGGAAATATTCGTTTGATCGGAAAACGGTAAATTTATTACTTTGTTTTGTACAATTTCGGAATCAGCGTTATTAATATAATCGATATGTAACGTTTAGTCATGCTCATTATCCGAGGCAGAATTATTTAAATTTATGAGCAAATTGGCTGTAGATTCTTCATTAAATATTACTTGACATAATTCATCACTCTCGTCTCGAATTAATTTACGGCGGTACCTCGTTGAAATACGCGATAGAAATTTACGCTTCGGCATTGTTATGCATTCTAAGATTTCTGTATGATCTATTTATGTTATTCTATGTGATCTTTCAATGTGTAATCTATGTAAATATACACTATTCGAAATAAAACTTACATGCAAATAAAAATTATACGGATACTTGCATTCTCCTCTATTGTAACGCTCGTTGTCCAATATTATTGCCAAATTGCACAATTGCCGCTCAATTAATATCTCGTCTCGTCATTGCAGATCACAGGAACATGCGTCTAACACGGCCAATAGCTCAGGACAGAAAGAGAATCTCGCGTCTCGCGATCGACGAAAAAACAAATGATAACGAAGCTGTCGCGATGCTCCGACTCCGATCCCGGCTACGCTAAGGGTGCGTTCACGCCTGACGTATCCACATCATTTACATAATAGTATAACGCGGGCAGAAATTACTGTATAAACTGGAGCAAATAAAAATTACGTATCGAAAATATATATTCATATGAATACATGATGATAATTTATTTGCTCCAGTTTATACAGTAATTTCTGTCCGCGTTATACCATTATGTAAATAATGTGGATACGTCAGGCGTACGAGACCGTGCAATGGTGTGAACGCACCATTAGCGTAGCCGGGGCATCGCGACAGCTTCGTTGTAATTTGTTTTTTCATCGATCGCGAGACGCGAGATTCTCTTTCTGTTCTGAGCTATTGACCGTGTTAGACGCATGTTCCTGTGGTCTGCAGTGACGAGACGAGTTAGTTAAAAGGTAATTGCACAATTTGGCAATAGTATTGGATAAAAAACGAGCGTTACAATAAAGGAGAATGCAAGTATAATTTTTATTGGTATTTATATAGAACAGCTACCGCACCTCAAAAATTAATAAAAATAGGCTCATTCGACACATTTTGGCACGAAACAAAAGAATCTTGCAGTAAAATGCGGCGGTCTGCCCGAAGCGAGATATTTAGCGTTAAAGTTGACGATTCTTAGGTTTGAAATCCTGTCATACCGACGTGATGTAGCGATCATGAACATGCCCCGCGGCCACATGCGCATGCTCCGTGGCCGCACGCGCATGCAAAAGTGTGCGAATTTTAAACGTATGCATACTTATAATGCATAAATATAAATATGTACTTTTCATATACCAACTATTCTCTGCTTTAACAAATTATTTCTGCTACAGGTATTAAGCGTTGAAGTTAATGAAACAGAAATAATTTGTTAAAGCAGATAATAGTTGGTATATAAATATGTGCCTTTCATATACCAACTATTCTCTGCTTTAACAAATTATTTCTGTTTCATTAACTTTTTTTTTTTTTTTTTTTTTTTTTTTTTTTTACGCTGGGAAATCTTCGACTACCGGGTTCCCGGGCCATGACCCGGTATATGGCCCGGTAGCCCCCCTCTGGTGTTGGAGGGGGAAGACTCCCTCGCCCTCCGGGGAGAGGAACGAGGGGAGTGTCGGATTCCTACCGACTAAAACCCAGCGGGTGTCCTTCATCGCGCTTGTGGAGGCGCCCCGGGAACTGGTTATCATTGCAATCCAGGACGCCCCCGGCGCAAAGCCCAGTGAGGGCTAACTACCTCGATGTGCGGAGCACATCGGCTCTTGCGAGCCATCTGTATCGTGTGTGTGACGGGGTGCGGACACCACCCACCCCGTCACTCCTCCCGTTGTTTTGGGGAAGCTTGTTCGACGCCCCGTTACCCCGCCGGGACGCCGAACCTCCTATCGTCCGGGATTCCCCTCGTCGGAGGGGAGGGACCCGGAGGTGCTATATCTCCGCAAGCCGTGAATAGCTCGCGGCGCATTGATCACCGGTAGGTGTTGCCGACGATCCACGGGGGAACAAACAGACCAGCAAGTGATCCGCGCGCCCCGTGTCAAATCTATGAGGAGGGGTCCGCCTAGGGAGGGTCTACCTCCCCGCGACGGATCCTCTCCGCCTCCTCTTTGCGAGACATTACACTGCCACAATAGGCAGTGAATGCCCGCCATCTGTTCTGGTTCCCGACCATTGCCGCCACAATGGTCGGGAGGGAGAGGTCGTTTCCGACCTCTCCCCGTAGGACACGGCGCTGTATTGCCCACGCTGGACATCCCTCCAGCGTGTGCTGCGCCGTGTCCCTCTCCTCGTCGCAGTGGTGGCACTTTGTCGTGGCCTCTTTCCCGATGCGGTGCAGGTACACTCCGAAGCACCCATGCCCCGTTAGCACCTGCACCGCATGGAACGACACCCCGTATCTCCGACTGTCTAGCCATTCTGCTAGACAGGGCCGGATGGCGTCGACGGTCCTCAGCCCGTACTCGGAATTGGCGAGCCAGTCCTGCCATTTTCTAACAAGGACCGTCCTCTCCTGGAATCTAATTGCTCTGCGCGCCCTCGGCAGGATTGGTCCTCCCGATATACTTCGGCGTACTGGCGAGCTGCAAGCTCTAACGGGGGGAGCCCTGCGAGGGTCGTCGCCGCCGCATACGAGACCGTGCAATACGCACGTGACACCCTTTGGGCTATCGGCCGCTGAGCCTGGCGAAGTTTCGCCCTCAGGCGGCATGAGCCCTCCACCGCTGACACCCAGATCGGGGCGCCGTAGAGTGCCACGGCGTGCACGGTCGCAGCATAGAGCCGGCGAACACGGCCGCTCGCCCCTCCCAGGTTTGGCATTAACCTTGCCAGACCGTTTGATACTGCCTTGATCCTGGGAGTAAGGCGAGCAAAGTGCCCGCCGAAACTCCAGGTGCCATCCAGCCAGAGACCGAGTAAATTCATCTCGGTCCCCACGGAGACACGAGTGCCCTCCACTGTGATGTGGGCCGCGGGTGGCTTCTCCATGGACCTCCCGTAAAAGAAGACTGCCTGAGTCTTCTGGGGAGCCACCCTAAGGCCCACCCTCCGCATTACGGCCACGACCGCCGCCACTGCGACATTAGCCTTGCCAATGGCCTCCCCCACGTATCGCCCTCGACTCCCAGAAACGTGTCGTCTGCAAAGCCGTTTAGCCAGCAGCCAGAGGAGGACGATCCGGAGAACGTAATCGTATCCTAGGTCCACAGGAGTGGTCCCAAGACCGACCCCTGCAGAACCCCCCGCACGACCAGTTTGATTCTCACCACGCCGTCGCTGTCCGTATAGGCCAATTGCCTGTCCCGGAGGTAGTCATAGAGAATGGCTACCAAATAGGGAGGCACATCGTGGTACAGTAGTGCCTCCCTAATTACCGGCCATGGCAGGGTGTTGAAAGCATTCGCGACATCGAAGCTCACTCCCAACAACACCCTGCCGGCCTCCACCACGGCCTCCGAGAGGGTTTTGATGCGGTTAATCGCATCGACCGTTGATCTACTCTCTCGGAAGCCATACTGGGCCTGGGATAGGTCAGGCCCAGTCCGGGACAGGTGCTGGACGATTCGGTCGGCTATGATTCGTTCGAATAACTTGCCGACCTCGTCCAGCAAGCAAATTGGCTTATAGGACGACGCCTGATCAGCGGGCTTCCCCGGTTTGGGGAGGAGGACCAATTTAGCAACTTTCCACGCCTGAGGGAACCGGCCGGTTCTGAGACACTTGGTAAAGAGATCACACAGGCGTTCGGCCAGTTCCCCCGTGGCCAAGGACCACGCTTTCCCCGGAACTCCGACCGGCCCCGGTGCCTTACCAGCCTTCAATTTCCTGGCGGCCTTCCTCATCTCGTCCATGGACACACCGAGCTCCTCGTCCCACTCCACTGCTGGTGGAGCGGGACCGCCGTTCTCCCTCTCCCCGGGATCGTCCGGGAAGAGGGTGTTCACCACTTCTTCGAGGAACTCGGGGTCCATGGACTCCGTGATCGGAGGCGCCCAGGTCCTCAACTTATTGAGGACCATTTTGTAGGGGCGCCCCCACGGATCTTCGTCTAGGGCTATCAGGAGCTCCTGCCATGATTTGTCCTTGGCCTTTTTTTATGGCCCAGGAGTAGACCCGCCTGGCGGAGCGGTAGTCTACTCCCGTCTCTTCCATCCATCGCTGGTTGCCACTGCGCCTTGCGCGCAGCCAGCGTCGCCTGGCGCGGACGGAAGAGCGCCTTAGTTCGGCGATCTCCTCCGTCCACCAATAAGCTGCCTTCCGAGGATGAGGCCGGGACCGGGGCATGGCGGTGTCGCACGCCGCCGTCATGACGCCCCTAATCCACTCGGCAGCCTCATCCACATCTTCCGAAAGATGGTCGACCCAGAGCGACGTATTTATGGCCGCTCTGAACATGTCCCCGTCGAGCTTACGAATCGCCCAACGGGGAAAACGTTGCTCCACTTCTCTGCGGCGGGCCCGGACCTCCGGGGGAGTGACCGAGAGACTCATTTCGATGAATAAGTGGTCGGATAGCGACTCTATCTCCTCGGCCACCCTCCAGCCCTGAACCTGGCGGGCTACAGAGGGGGTTGCCCATGTCAGATCGACAATGGATCCCCCCTGCCACCTCACGCAGGTTTGCACATTCCCGGTGTTCAATATCACCAGGCCTAGACTCGCCGCGCAAATTTCGAGTATCCCGCCCCTCCGGTTGGCGACCGGGAGCCCCACAACGCTGACTTTGCGTTGAAATCCCCGGCCACCACCAGCTGTCTATCAGCGGGCGGGATTCTCATTATGCAGGCTCTAAGATCGTCGAGCACCCTCTCAAATACGGCCGTGTCTACATTGGGGGACACATAGACCCCAGCAACATAAACACGGCCCCACTTCACCATCACAAAACCGTTTCCCGATGCTATTTTCGCGCACGGGACGAATTCTTGGGTTTGCCTCCAGGTTACGGCCACCAAGCCGCACCGACTGGCCGCCCACAGCGAGTGGTTCCGCGGCACATGGTGCGGCTCGGCGACCACCCCCAGGCCGCACCCCCGCTCCGCCATCGTGTGAAGGAGCACATCCTGCGAAGCGGGGGTGTGATTTACATTGGCCTGAAGGATACGGTGTGGGGGCATTTAGAGATTCTCGCTTTCGAAGGCCTCCCCCCCTTCTCCTCTCTGTCTTCCCCGTCTGGGTTAGATTCGCTACTGATAACGATTGATTCCTGGTTAGCTGCAAATAGTGGACCCATGTCAGACTGCTCCTCTTGTTCGGGAGCGTCCGTAGGAACTGGTGTCGGCAGTTGGGGCGTCTGCTCCAACACCACATTGTGTTCCATTTCCTCCACTCCAGGACTTTGCGTGGCAGCAAGACTCTCAGTCTGCTCCATCGTCGTTTGTAGCTGGGCAGTCTGCGTTTGGACATTCTGCACCTCCGTAAATTTGTCGCAATTCTTCTTCTTCCTTTGAGGAAGAAGAGGTTTCGACCCATCCGTTTCACAGCTGCTGTAGGCTGCCGACGCGGTTCTTTTTGTGGATTTTCTTCCCATAACCGCTATCGATGTCACCTCGATACTGGTGATGACTGGTTGTGGACGGGAGACTCCCGGTATGGTTTTTACCTCCATCCTTTCCCCTTCCCTCGCCTTTGGTGCGTTGGCCATGGCGGTGCGAGTTTTCTCGCCTGGCCTGGCCTTCCTTCTGGCCGCCTTGCAGGCTTTACCACCTGCGCGGTGGCCCGCCGGTCTCCCCAAGTCGGAGCAGATAGGGCACTTTGGCTCGGACTTACACTCGCGAGCCGGGTGCCCCTCCTCTTTGCACCGGTAGCATCTAGTGCTACGGTCTGTCGTACTGACGCATTGTGCGCGTACGTGGCCACCCTCCAGACATTTGAAGCACTGGAGGGGGCGGCTTTCTAACACCTGAACACGGGCGTCAAACCATCCCACTCGCAACTTATTCCCCTCCTTGAGAATAGCGTTGATCGTTGCGAGCGGGCATTTGACCCAAGCGGTGTTCAGGCCGTTCGTCGCTCACGCCTCGGACCGACCTGAACTTGCGCTATAGCGCATCCTCCTTTCTCGGCGGTAATTGTCGCGAGTTTCTCTTCGGTAATCGAGTCCTCGAGATCGAGGACTCGAAGTTCTCCCGTTTTTATTGGACGGGAGATCTTTACACCAGGCCGACCTTCAAACAGCCTTGATAGGCTGTCGGCAAGCGCGTCTGCCTTGGCACCATTATCCTTACCGGGTATCTCAATTATGAGTGCCCCGGTTTGGGCCCTCTTCGGCCTAAAGCCTTTCGTAATTCCCAGCTTGCTGGGATTTATGTTTGCACGGGCCTCCTTTAACAACTCCTTGTATTTTCCTTCGAGACTGGTCAAGGTTACCGCAGCACTGCGCAGCAGCTTCTTCTTGCCAGCTCCCGAGGGGCCAACGGGAGTTTTGGCACTTTTCGCCTGGCCAGCCGGTCCAGTCTGCACTGGACTTTTAGCAGCGGGGGTTCCCTTATTTGTTGGTACTCCCTTAGCTGGGGAGTTGTTCTTGGCATCCCCGGTCTTGCCGGTTGTCCTCCCTTGTTGACCAGGCTTACCGCCTGGTGCAGCCTTGCCCTTCCTGGCTACCACGGTCCAGGCTGAACTATCGTCGGCTGCCGCGGTATTTGTGACTTTGGCCGGAGTGGATTTACCACTCGGCTTGACCTTGGTGGGGGCCGAAGCGGAGGACTTACTGCCTGACGCCCCAGCACCACCACCCTTGGCCGTGCTTTTGGCCATCTCCGCAAATGTGGGCCTCGGTTTGGATTGTTGTTCTGCCTTGCCGCTGCCTGCCGTGCCCTTTCCTTTTTTGGTGTTCGTGAGATCACCTCCTTTCTGAGCGGCACGCGTACCGCCGGCCATGTGCTCCTCTATCCTCGTCAGCCTATCGTCCAGGCTGCTCAATATAGAGAACATCTTCTCCTCCTTGGATTGCTCCGCCGAAGCCTTTTGTTTTGACGGTGCGTTCCTTGGTCGATCCGCAGATATCGGTCTCATCGGTGGGACCGCTGCTTCGATGATTTACGATCTTCCGCCTACCTTTGGTCTGCGGACAGCGGGCATCCCTTGATCCGCGACCTCTTGGAGGATACGCAGCCTGTTTTCTTCTGCGGCTGCTAGCTCCCTCTTCTCCCTCTCCTCTTCGTCGTCCTCAGGGGAGTCCGATGTTTCGGCGATGACATTGTACGTCGTCCTATTCCTCGTGCGTTTAGTGACGGACCGAGAGGGTGGCGGAAGAGTGTTGTTCGCCATCTCTACCTCCGTCTCCTTTTCCCTCCTTGTAGGCCACGTCCCGTCCATCAGTGCCCTTACTTGGGCACTGAGCCGGGCGTTGTCTTCCTTGAGAACAGCGATCTGGGACCGGAGTTCTTCGATCTCCACGTCTCTTTCTTGATGGTTGCTCTCGCCTCCTCGGCTCACCAAATGAGACCGCTGCCGTTATCGTGGCTGCGGCCTCGATCAAGCCTTTTTGGTCAGGGCCTCTGAGGCTTCACGCGGTCAATCGCACCTTATCGACCACGCGAACTGCCTCGAGAATCCTACTCGTTAGGTCCGCGGTAGGAGCGTACTTAAGTTCCTCCATTTTTTCTGCTTCTCGGACCTTCCTATTTTTCGATTTGACCGCCGGCACTGAGGGGTCGACTAGGTCCCGGATCCTCCGCTTTTCAGCTTTTCGGCTTCTTCAGCCCTTTGGGCTTTTTTTCTCGCGTAGGCGCCAGTAGTGACTGGTCTTCCCCTTGGCCTCTTCGGTTTATTGCCCTGATTGGTGTCCTTGTTGGACTCATCAGGCACCGTTGAAGCCATAGGATCGTCCTCGTCCCCCGATGCCAGCTCCACGATTGATTCGAGCTCGCCCGGGAAATGTTGCTATCTACATTCGCCAGAAATTCCGTGGACGCTTTCATAACCGCGTCGGCTTCTGAATTCCTTCTCAGAGCGGAGGGGACGGCAAAAGTCGCCTCCTCATTGCTCTTAGGAGGAGTGTTATTATTCTCCCGCGAAGAGGATCGACTGGCCCTATTTCGCACGCTTGCAGGTCCACGAGCTGACTGTTTCACAGTCCTCGAGGATCTGCTGCGCTCCGTCTCCTTTACGGAGTTCTGCTCCGTCGTCTCTTTTTCATTGTTATTAGATGTAGGATTCATGTCTCGTTTTTATCCCACTGCCCGCTGCGGTCTTTATGTGGGTGGCCGGGCGCGCCCCACGGCCGACCGGAATGACTCCCGACCGACCGTGCCTCGGTGTACTCACCTGAGGAGCCACCCTTTCCCTCGGGCCCCCGGAAAAACATCGGGGGCACTGGGTCCTGCCGCCCTACACGCCCGTGGGAGAGTACTCTCCCACTGGCTTTCGGGGGGTCCCGGGCTCCGACCCCCGGGACTCCGCAGCGGGTGCCGCCACGCGGGGGGCGGGTGCCGAGGGTGTCGCACCCCACCCAAGGCCCCGACCCGCCGTGGCGACCAGCGTCAGTTCCTTAACCTGGACCGAGGTAACCTCCGCACCCAGGCTAACCTTCTACTCCGATGGTCAGGTTCGGGAGGGATGCGATCCCCGACCATCGGAGTTTCCTGACGCGCCACCGGTCTATTGCACCCGGTGGCAAGACCCGCCGGCCCCGGCTTCGGAATACTTCCAAGCGGCCCGACGGGTCCTTCCCACCCAGGTCGCCCCGGCCCCGACCTCGGAATACGTCCGAGCGGCCCGGGACGACCCTCCGCACTCGGGGAACCGTGGAACCACGTCCCTGGTGTGCAATCCCCTAATGCAGGCCTCCCCTCCACCCGGCCCAGCACCACGTACTGGGTCGGATGAAAGGTTGTTATCCCCCTTCCTCCTGCCGGCGTACCGGCGTGCAATGGAGATTGAGAGGGAACTCTCGCAGCCCCAAGGATGAGCGATCCAGGCCCACGACGCACACGATCGGGGTTGCCCCCGGCCGCGACGCCTCCGTCCGAAGACAGAGAGCAGGCCTTTTGACCCCCCATCCATGGGGCAACGGACGACTCTACCCCCACCCACAAAGCGAACCCCGAGTCACCCCCCTGCCGGAACACCGGCGTGCAATGGGTGAGTGGCCCAACCCCGGGTAGTGGGGCGACGTAGGACGGGAGGAACCCCCGCCGAGCCCCCGGACCGAACGGATACCGGATCGGGCCATTGCCCGAGAGATCCGGCAGCCGCGAGCAGCCCAGGGGGCGAAGCAGGCGACTCCCGCCACTACCTCCCTCCCCAAGGGAAACCAACAACCCCCCCCCCCCTCGAACCTGCCGGAACACCGGCGTGCAATGGCCGAGAAGGGGCCCCCCGTCCCCGCGGTTTTTTTATCGAGGTTTTCCTTCCTCTAGGCCGGTGAGAGGAGTAGAAACTCCTGTCTCACGGTCCCGGCCGACCGGGCGATTGAAGTCAGGGCCGCCAACCCTTACCGGCCGTTGGAGCCCCGTCAGCCAGTACGAAGCTGAAGCTGTAACGGACTCCTAAGCAGGGCGACCGAGCCCCCGGTTTTCTATCTGGGTTTTCCTTCCCATAAGATGGTCGGGGAGAGCAAAGGCTCTTCCCTCACGGCCCCGTCCGGCCGGACAATTGTTTATAGAGGTAGTCTGCCTCGCGAGTTCTTAAAAGGACTCCCCGGTCTCCGCCAGCCCAAAGACTGACGGAGATTACGGTGCTGGTGTGCTCGGATACCTCGGGTTCGCAAAACCCGTAGTGGGGAAGGCCAGGACGAGTCCCTAGGGACTCCCCCCGAGCCTCCCCACCCCCTGAGGGGTTCATTAACTTCAACGCTTAATGTCTGTAGCAGAAATAATTTGTTAAAGCAGAGAATAGTTGGTATATGAAAAGTACATGTTTGACGACTTGACAAGTTATGAAATCTCTGTCATACCGACGAAATGTAGCAACACAATCGCGAAATTTTAAACAAATAAAGCGCGCCGATACTATGTCTGGGTCGTATACACCCGTACGCAAAATAAGAATCGTAATAAAAATAATTATCTAGAGAAAATTCTGTTTTTTGAATTTATACAGTTAATGGCGAGTCAAGAAAAATTAGTGGATTTTTTAATTCAACACGGTATATTGCCATCAAAAATTAATTGTGGGAATTGCGGTGTAGAATTAACTATTAATAAAGAAACATTATTGTTCCGATGTCAAAGAAGATATGCTACAGCAACTTTTTCAAAAAAGAAACGTGTCTCCAAATGCTGTAATTTTTTTTAAAGTGCTAAAGTAGGCACTTGGTTTGGAAACAGCAATTTGGAACTCGCTACAATTTGTAAGATTATAGCGAGTTTCCTAATGCTACGCCCTCCTCGACAAGAAGACCTCGAGGAAGAACTTGGTGTTTCTCCCAACACAGTTGTCGACTGATTCAGTTTTTTCGCGAGGTAATATACTTTAATTTTATGCACTAATTTTAAATATCTACATATATTATTATTCTTTTTTTTTTTATATTTACAGGTCTGTGCGTACTGGGCTGATAAGTGCAGTGAGAAACTTGGAGGTCCAGGACGCACCGTTGAAATCGACGAGGCAAAAATTGGCCATCGTAAATACAACCGTGGTCGCCTTTTGAAAGGCAATTGGATATTTGGAGGATACGGACGAGAGTCGAAGAAAATTTTTATTGTGCCAGTAGAGGATCGTACGGAACAAACGCTCCTGGCATGCATTAAGGAGTGGATCCTGCCAGTAACAACGATTGTTTCAGACTGTTGGAAGTCCTATAATTGTCTTAAGGGGGTTGTCGTGCTGAAATATCAGCAAAAAGTATAGACGCGCGCTTACGGTTCTCCGCGTATTCCCCTTCTCTACTTTAAAGACTGGATTTTCTAGAGCAACTGTACACGCACACATAGACGTGGCCTGTCCATGTACTCTCTCCGCGCACGCGTGTAAAAAATTTCAGATTTGGCAACGCTGCGTAAATTAACGTTTAGAAAAAAAGTCTGGAAAACCGCGTATGTAGCCAGCAAAATCCGGAATTCGTCAATTCATAATGTTATTGACAAACGAAAAAAAAATATATTTCGACGGTACACACTATACTCAAAGAGTATAGTGTGATTTACGCGCGATGTCTGCTGGGCCGCCAACGTTGCCACGTCACCACAGCACTTCTCTTTGCGCATTTTTCAGGCATCATGATAACGTACTTTTACTTATAATATCTCAACAACGAATATGGATTGCTCTATACGAGTTTCTGCTATTCGATATTATTGAATATCATTAATAACATATTAGTTTTTCAAAACAATGACAGTTTTGGTGGAGATGTTATAAGCGAAAATGTGGCTCTCGCGGCGACCTTTCCATAAGAGCCCATGTTAAAAAGCGCAACTTCCACAATGAATATCTCGAAAACGAATATGGATTGTCTATCTCAAATTTGGAGACGTAATGTATGTAAGGTTTATTAATACATACGCGAAGTCTAGAGAAATCGACAATATTTTTATATTTCACGACAACCCCCTTAACAATGAGGGCTTCCAACATCTGACAGTCAATCACACGTACAACTTCGTCGATCCAGATACTGGTAAGTAACGACAAAACATGTGATAGTTACAAGTACCTATATGTTAAAATAAATACTTCTTAATTTACAGGCGCCCATACTCAGCACATTGAATGTGTTTGGAGAGAAGTTCGAGCAAATATTCCAAAGTACGGGACTCGATCGTACCATGTCGAGGGATATTTATTCGAATTTTTATTCAAACACGCTCATCCTAGGGCTGAGAGAATAAAAATCTTCTTCGACGTCATTGCTCAGATGTATCCTCCATTGTCTACTGTCGAGGCCGGGCAAGCAGATTAATTAACATTTGGAGACACATTTCGACATCGGAACAATGAGGAAACTGTGTTGCAACATCCGCATTTCTCACAATTAATGTTTGATGTATCCCGTTGTGAAGTCTAAGTCAATTTTTATTTCATATTTTAATTAATAATCTTTATTCTATTAACATGTTATATATATTAGATATTTAAATAAATTAATTTTTATCATTTATGCATTGGGTTGAAATTTAAATCCAACATTTTTTTCAAATAAACGCTGTAGCTGTATACATTGCCACAGTATATACAGTAGCGCAACTCTCCCGATTTCAGCATGGATGAAAATGAACTGCACATGCGCGTGCGAGGTATGTAACCAATCTGAACACTGATATTCTGTCTCACTTCTGCTCACTTCCTCTCTGTATTTTCGTTCTCTGTTAGCACCGTTGAGATGCTCATGCATGACATTTAAATGGCCGTTCAGTAGAAAGTGGCGGCAACGGACATTTGATGTGATGAGGAGGTCAATCTTGAATCTTTTCCCCTAGGGTGGAAACGTGAAAAATGAAAAATCTCTCTTTCTATTGATGTTAAATAGAAAGAGATAGTCATATAAAACTTTTCACTTTCCACGTTCCACATTAATACATGATTGACCTGCTGATGCGAGAAATAATAAAGTGATAAAGTGGTGAAGTGATAAGTTCTCAGTGAATAGTGTACAGGTGTTTAGTAAACGGTGCAAGAAAATCGAGAACAAATTATTTTCCTTACGGAGAATAGTTAAACTGTACAAAAGATGCCAAAATGTGATAAAGATGTCCACATTGCTAAGCCGTACGTTTTTTATATAGTGCCAATAAATAAATATATAGCGCGCGTCTGGTACATCATATTTTATTTCTATCTCAAATATAACCCTTGTTGTTTATGCATGCGTTTCCGCGCGTTATAACGCACGTCAAACATGCGTCTCCATACATTATCCTAATCAAATACGTGCTTTTTTCAAAAGCGCGCGTCTGACACGCAACGATAAATTAGAAAGAGAAAGAAACTTATAACAGTGAGAGGAAGTGAGACAGATTACCGGTGCTCTGATTGGTTACATACCTCGCACGCGCATGTGCAGTTCATTTTCATCCACGCTAACATCAAAAGTGCCGACAGAGAGTTGCGCTACTGTATATACTGTGACATTGCTGCGACAAATTTGCCCGAATTCCTACAAAGTATAAAAAACAATAATACTTATTTGATCATATAATTATCAATGAAAATTAAGTTACCTCGTTATTTAAATAACGGAATCTATCCTTAATATTCCGTTTCCTCTCCTCTGTGTATGCGTTTCTCAATGTAAAACTTAGGATATCGTGCAAAAAATCTTCCGAAATGTGATTTAAAATTGCAAAATTTACAATGATCATTCTATTAATAAATGTGGGCCATGTTTTCGCATCGCCAACAACATCTTGTACCGCGAGCCACGGATTATTATTTATTTGCTCGACTGAATACATTTGGAGGTTGTAAAATAATAATCTGAAATTGAGTGCGTTAAGGTACGTCGCTGCGCTTGTGGCCACAGAGCTGACAGAGTATGCGCGTATGGCCGCGGGGCATGTTCATGATCGCTACATCACGTCGGTATGACAGGATTTCTAACCTAAGAATCGCCAACTTTAACGCTAAATATCTCGCTTCGCAGGGCAGACCGCCGCATTTTTCTGCCAGATTCTTTCGTTTCGTGTCAAAATGCGTCGAATGAGCCTATTTTTATTAATTTTTGAGGTGCAGTAGCTATTCTATATAAATACCAGAATAACATAGATAGATTATACAGATACCTTAGAATGCATAACAATGCCGAAGCGTAAATTTCTATCGCGTATTTCAACGAGGTACCGCCGTAAATTAATTCGAGACGAGAGTGATGAATTATGTCAAAAGTAATATTTAATAAAGAATCTAAAGCCAATTCGCACATAAATTTAAATATTTCTGCCTCAGATAATAAGCCTGACGAAACGTCACATATCGATTATATCAATAACGCCGATTCCGAAATTGTACAAGACGAAGTAATAAATTTACCGTTGTCTGATCAAACAAATATTTCCGCGTCTGATATATTTTCACATCAAGCCGCTATAACAGCAGTTGCAGTAGAAGATAGCAATTCAGACAAAGAAAACGATGATTTTAAGACATTGTATTATAAAACCGCATATTTATAATATATATTACGCTCCGTTTCTATAATTTTCTTATATAAATAAATAATAATACAAATAATAATAATAAATAATAATAACGAATTAATAATAATAACAAATAATTATATATATATATATATATATATATATATATATATATATATAACATATACACATAGCGATCTACATATCTCGTTTACGATAATTCTTGTCAAAATGTTTTTGTTAAGCATTTCAGGATAATAAAATGTCGAATCAAGGATTTGTCATCGCAGAATTCTCCGATAGTATTCAAGTAATACCAAAAATTTGGCTACAAAATGACAATTTGTGCAAATATCCTTCGCATTACAAAACGGATTTGAGAATTCGAAAGGCAGTTGAAAAAGAGAAAATACCGAATTTTGATTGGCCTGCTTATAAAATTAAGAGGATTTTTGGCGAGTATTGTAAGTATTGATGTAAATAAAATAGCTATTGAGTTTTGCATCGTAATACTTATTAATAATATTAAACTGTATATTTTTAGCGTCTTTACAGAAGGCTAACGAAAAATCGGAAAAGGCAATCTACACGTCAGATATGGATACTGAGCAGGATACAAAATATTACAGGAAACTTAGAGCGAAAAAAGTTTTGTATACCTCTTCCGAAAGCGAAGAAGAGTCATGCGCAAACATAAATTTACCACCTGTTCAGCGTCCTCCTGTAAAACGTAAGCATAAATTCTGTTGTTCGGCTCTCGTATGTACATAGTAGTATTATAGTTGTTGCGTTCATGTATATAGGTATTTAGTCTAGTAGCTATTAGTCGATAAGTTGCTTCCCGGGTGAAGCGTCACCATCGGTAACACCGATTTCGCGATTTCCGGTGACTCGCGCGAAACGTTGGCGGATCGCGATGATTAGCAATGTTCGCGCGACTCACCCGACTCGTGCTGCCCGCCCGCGGGTGGCAGCCCCAAATATTGGGACCACTGATGCTCGCTCGCGCCACACTTCGCTGGAGCGCGAGCCACACACACTCCACTTTCGACCACCATCGGAGACACATATTTTTCGAATACCTGCGAGCCGACTCACGTGCCCGTAAGATCGTGTGTGCCGATTGCCTGTTTGCCTGCTCGATTGCTACATCCTGGTCTGCCTGCTCACTTGCTATATCCTTATCTGCCTGCTTGCTTGCTACCTTGCCTGCTGCACTGCTCCTCCCGCTATCACGGAGGATTCGCTGGCCACGAGGACAGACGAGATCGACCGATGGAGCACCCCCGGAGGGCGCCGGGCAACGAACGGTGAGTCGCACGCCTCTAGCTTGTTCGCTTTTCGTATTTTGCATTTTCGTGAGGGAACGGTCCCTTTGGTCTTTCGAATTACTCTAGACCTTTCGCAAATCCGGGGAACGCCCATACCACCCCGAGCATCTGTTATATTGTACATATTTAAAAATATCTTATATTTTCCATTAATCTTTTTTATTACATTAATATTTATTACATTAATATTTCTTTAATGTTCTGTATTGATAGGTCAACGACAGTGCAATTCATCGATAACGTGATCTCGGGATCCGTTAAAAAATTACAGTGAACCAGAAAAGAATTCAAACTCAAACTCCTATTCATTTTTACAAGGTAAGCATACTCGTTACATCTAATTATGTAATGTAATTGTACATACATGTATTAAATTTCATATCTATTCATACTGATATTATTGTAATTAACTAATTAATTACCTCTTATTTTAAATGTTAAATAATGTAATTATTATAGTATATATTTCAGATATAGATGATTCAAATATCTCGTCCAATAAAGATAAAGAAACGGATAATACTGCCAATACAAGAGAGGAAAGACAAGATCGAAGAAGTGCTATAAATTATAATGATAAAATTGAAGAAGTTGGCCGATTTAGCTATACGCAAGCAAATCGACCAAGAGAAAATAAACAGGAAAATTTAAATTATCTGTCTTTACAAGATGCAACAGGTAAGTATTTATCCATCAGATGTAATGTATATCGTAATAATAATCCTTTTTCGAAAAATTATATAATATCCTATATCAAATAAACGATACGTTACATTCCAGCAATAAAAATTTCGGCAATAAAGATTTCAGAAGTAAATAAAAGTTGAAATATTTATTAATTCTAAATTTGTATACGTATTATAGAGAAATTTTTTTGTATACGTAAAAATTTCAATATTGCTAAGTTTGACAAACAAACGCGTAATCGACAAACTATGTTCTTGCATGTAAGTTGCATGTTACTTGGCGTTGCTGAGATTAATTGTAACTTTTGAACTTCTTACGTATACGTAACAATATTCTCTATACAAATTTAGAATTAATAAATATTAAAACTTTTATTTATATTTAGGATTGTCAATCCGCCGCGATCGATCACCGATCGATACCGCTAACGCCATCCCTGAGCCGCCCTCTGAACGAGGAGATTTCGCGCCGCACCCCTCGTCACCTCCTGACCGCGCAGTCTCTCGCGTTGCGCTGTCGATCCGCACATGCCAGGATCGCGTGATCCTGCCAAACTCGAATTGGCCGATATGTGTCGCGTCACCGAAAGCTCCCGAAACGGGCCTGCGAGAGCTCCGGTCCCATCAGTAGCCAAAGATACTCCGGTTCACGCGGTAGCCCAATTGCCGTCGTGCATCCGTTCTCAAGTTACTCCGGTTCACGAGGTAGCACAATTGCCGTCGTGCATCCGTTTCACTGTACTCCGTTTCACGCGGTTGCATATCCGCCGTTGTGCACACGAGTCTTGTTGCTCTTACAGAGCCCGCATATCGCGCCATTAGTGCGTCCGCTGCAAGTCACCTTCGCCACCGCGAACGGTGCACATACGCGTCTCAATGCGCGATTCGTGTCGCGCCATTGTACGCAAACTTATCGTTATCGCTACCGCGACATACGAACACTAGTGTCTTGTGCTTTACGACCGCAAGTGCGCCTTCTGCATAACGCACCAAGTGCGTTCATCAAGTGCAAGCTCCGAATTGCGCTTGCTAATTGTCCATCGCTACCGCGACCCGCAATCATACCTGCGTCACGTGATCAGCGCGCCCAGCACCACCGAATCACGTGCGCGTTGTGTACCGCGCTCACGGTACAAGTGCGTTCACCGTAACTTTATACATTTTGTACAAACTGACTGTTAAATATATTTTGTGCATTCCACGAAGCAAAGTGTCCTCTCATTTACGCACGCCTGATCCGTGTCGGGGTCGACCCGGCATCTTACGCTAATTAGCGAACCGGAATTACGCCCGGCGACAGAAATTCGCCAACAATTTATTTCTGAAATTTTTAACATAAAATTTACAATATTATTATATTTTCGTTTATAGCATTACATACATAACTTATAATAACAGATATGCAAGAGATAATAAAATAGCATTTTAATAAATAATTATTAATTTAAATTTTTTCAGAAATTATATATAATTTCGGATATAGTTCCGAATGACCCCCGCTCCCGATCGACTTAAAATTTTACAGATAAGTTGTTTTCGATGTAAAAAATGAATTCCGCGTGGTCCCAACTTCGGGAAATAAAAAAAAATTTTTTTAATAATAGCATTTATCGACTAAAATTGATTCTATACTAGACACATAGTGTACCTTGTAAAGTACATGCTTGAACTTTCCACGCGTGGAAAGTTGTAAACCCATATGGCACCTTGTTTCGCGTGAAAAGTGTATGCGTGGAGGCAGTAGTTTCCGCCCCTCTGCGGGGGGCTCCACTATTATTAAACTATACACATAGTGTGCCCTATAAAGTACATGCGTGAACTAATACCAAAGCTCTACTTAAACGAGCTAGTAAAGCGCGTCACAAACCCATGTGGCATCTCGTTTCGCGTGAAAAGTGTATGCGTGGAGGCAGTAGGTTCCGCCCTCCTGCGTGGAGCTCCACTACCATTAAACTAGACACATAGTGTGCCTTGTAAAGTACATGCGTGAACTTTCCACGCGTGGAAAGTTGTAAACCCATGTGGCACCTTGTTTCGCGTGAGAAGTGTATGCGTGGAGGCAGTAGGTTCCGCCCCCCTGGGCTCCACCTCCAAAAAAACTAACTTAACCTAACTCAACTTAATTGTTGTGTGGATGAAAAAATATATGCGTGAATACAATAGATTACACTTTTCCACCCACAACAAAATTAATGAAATATTTATTACTTTTGCCAAAAAGTCCTGGTTATTACCGGTAAAATTGATAAATTTGCTATAATTTATCACATTTATCACCGTATGTTGAAAATTATGCATAATAACCGGTAATTATGTATAATTATCGAATTTATCACTTTTACAGTAACATATATATCATATAGAATCGATTTTAGTCGATAAATGCTATTATTTAAAAAAAATTTTTTTTTTATTTCCCGAAGTTGGGACCACGCGGAATTCATTTTTCACATCGAAAACAACTTATCTGTAAAATTTTAAGTTGATCGGGAGCGGGGGTCATTTGGAACTACACCCCCAACCACTGGCTCCACCGGACGAGCGGGCGTGGCGCCGCATCCAGGCGACCCTCAAGGTCTTGGAGCGCATACGAGTGCCACGATAGGTCAACACGGGGCCAGCCGGAATAAAGGCCGAAATTCACGCATTTGCCGATGCATCAGAACGAGCCTACGCAGCCGTCGTATATTTGCGGATCTCGGGAACGACTGAGAGAGCACAGATATCGTTGCTGCTGGCAAAATCCAAGGTAGCCCCCACTCGACCAGTGACGCTACCACGACTGGAATTGACTGCGGCCGCACTCGCGACCAAGCTCGCGGAACACGCTCGATCAGTCATGCGCTTGGCCACTGCGAGCATCACCGTGTGGTCCAACTCCAGGACGACCATGGCACGGATTAGAGGCCACCCCTCGCGGTGGAAAATCTATGTGGCGAATCGTGTGGCATTCATCCAAAAAACGCTCCCCGACGCAAAATGGCGGCACCTACCCGGAGTGGAAAACCCGGCAGCCTGTGGACCCTGAAATGCTGTTGCGCTTATCAACGCTCCACCGGCTCCTGCGAGTCACCGCATGGTGCCTTCGATGTCTAAGAGCCATCCGCCCGATTCTATTTTCTGTTTCAGATTCACTGTCACGGTCAGAACTAGAAGGAGCAAAGCTAGTCTGGGTCCAAAGGACGCAACGCACTTGGTTCAGCGCAGAACTCAAAGCAGTCGAGTCCAACCAACCCGTACCAAACCACAGCCCGTTGAAGAAATTAAACCCATTCAAAAACGAGCAAGGGGCGCTGAGAGTGGGCGGCCGCCTGAAGCACTCGGTTCTCGGCTTCGATCAACAGCATCCTGCCATTCTGCCGAGAGCGTCACATCTTACCTCGCTCATGATTGACGCTTGTCACCGGAGAACGCTGCATGGAGGCGTACAGCTCACGTTAAGCCTCATGCGGCACCAATACTGGGTGCCAGGAGGACGAGCAAGCGTCAAAGCGTGCATCCACCAATGCACCACCTGCGCTCGATGGCGGGCGGCGTCCCCGCAACCACTCATGGCAGACCTACCAGCGGCAAGAGTCACGGCATCACGGCCCTTCACACACGTTGGCGTGGATTACGCTGGGCCCATCCTAGTACGAACGTCGAAAGGACGCGGCCAGAAGGCGCACATGGCCTTTCTGGCAATTTTCGTCTGCCTCAGCTCCAAGGCTGTACACCTTGAGATTGTGTCGGACTACACTACCGACGCATTCCTGGCAGCACTCCGCCGCTTCGTCTCCCGACGCGGATTGTGCAGCATCATCTATAGCGACAGAGGAACAAACTTCGTCGGCGCAGACACTCAGCTACGCGCCCTCTTCAAGGCGGCCACCCGGGACACTCGAATAAAAGACGTCTTGGCCAACGAAGGGGTTGAATGGAAATTCAACCCGCCTGCTGCCCCTTATTTCGGTGGCCTATGGGAGGCAGCGGTCAAATCGGTAGAGCATCACCTCCGAAGAGTTATCGGGGAAAGCACTCTTACCTACGAAGAAATGGCCACTCTCTTGGCGCAGGTGGAGGCCACACTGAATTCAAGGCCACTGCAAGCCCTATCCGATGACCCTGAAGACCTATCCGCACTGACTCCGGGGCACTTCTTGATTGGCGGTCCACTCAACGCCATCCCGGAGCCGTCACTGACAGAGACACCACCGACCAGGCTCTCGCGCAAGCACTACAACAAATGCGAGACCACTTCTGGCTACGATGGTCACAGGAATACCTGCACACGCTCACTGCCAGATCCAAGTGGTGGAAGAAGCAGGCCAACCTCAACGTCGGAGACCTGTGCCTCATTCGTAGTGAAATTACTCCTCCCAGCAAGTGGCCTCTAGCACGGGTCACGGCCACGCATCCGGGAACCGATGGACAAACGAGGGTCGTCACCGTCAAGACCACCACATCCTCCCTGACTAGACCCGTCACGAAGCTGGTCCCACTACCTGGGGTCAACGACGGGAACAGCCAAGATGCCGAAGCCGGAACGCATAGCAGCCTCGCTCAAGCTTCGTTAGTCGACGCCTAACGAGGCGGGCGGGATGTATGAGAATGCGCCTGAAACGGCGGCAATCTGGCCACCCAATAGACTCAGCCGCGCGCGCGACCAAAATACTGTGTTTACATCCGAAAAATGGGAAGCGTCACCTATCACCACTGGATGGCCGCGTTTCGCGCAAGTAAAATTACACACAACAAGGATAAGAAGGCGAGCCTTTCGAGCAACGAATACAGTTAATTTCGCACTGACCCGCACTGCTCCGCCTTGGTGTCGAGCGAATGCGTCAGTTTCGCCGAAGCAACCCGCTTCTGAAGCCTCCGTCGACTCGATCGACGTCGCAGGTTTGACGTGGGGAGGAGGGTGGCCCCCATCGGTGCCCTCGAGTCGAGGTGTACCGCCACTCCCCCACAGCAACGCCAAAGAAAGCGCCCACCCAGGGCGGCCGCCACGGCCGGAGCCGGAGAAGAGGCCGCCGAGGACGACCGTCACCAGCAGAAAGACGGCCTACTGCTCCCTTAGAGCAAGAGCCTACGTTTGAGTAATTAACGTTTTGAGAAGAGACCATCTGTCTCCGGCGCCTATCGGCGCCGCGTTTCAATCAACAGAGAACTTGTACATTTTTTTAAGAAAATATATGTTAGAGTTTCGTTACATTAAAATCGACTCACCACTTCTCTACCCTGCCCCTGCGCTTCCCGAACACATTTAAGCACGCAAGAGGTAAGAAAATTACATAATAACATTGATTTAATACTTATTGATACTGATATTCATTGATATTTTTATAGAATAAATTCATTTATATTGTGTTTTGGCAGCAGGTAGACGGCACAACGATTAGATAAGAGAGTGACACTTGTGAATTACGTTTAACTCTCCAGATTTAATATTTACAATATATACAGTTCAATAAAGATTACTTTTTCTACAAAAAAAAAATGATTTTAGGAGCGAGCGAAATACACGGACTACCGCGCGGATCAGCGAATTTGCAAAGAAGATCGCGCGCCATCCGGTCCCGCTTTTATACCGAAAAGGTTCGAGAACCTTCGAGTGATCAAGAAGGGGGCGCGCTATTGTTTCAGCGAAACGTCCAGAAATTTCCGCTTCCAAAATCGCCGTTGTTTGTTATTTCACGAGTGACTTTGAGTTTTAATCCAAAGTACTCAGTGATGATCGCGTCGATTGGTTTAAACGCGCCGTCGCGATAGTTGGAGAGTGGTGCCGCACAGAATGCGCGCCGCTCGTCTCATTGGGCGCGCGAGGCCAAGTGACGCTACCTATTGTCGCGCCGAATTACGACTAGGTACATTTACAATGCGGTTCCGGAACATATTGCTTTTACAACAGCTTTTTCGAAGAACTTTCTGACTAGTGTTTACTTCGAAATGGAACAAACATATTTGTGAAATTATTATTTTACGACCGACTTATGAACAACTTTTCGGCAGCCCCATGGGATCTCCTTTATCACCGGATGCTGTTGATATCGTTATGGATGACTTAGAGACGGATTGCTTAAACCTTGAAACAACCTAGCTTCCGAAACGCGGATTCGCTCGCGGCTGGTCAGGGTTCGGAGTAGGCGCGGAGGAAAGACACACGACTCGGTTTTCGGGATAATTAACAGTGATTTATTCTAATGGATGTACAAGCGTAGTAAGATTTCGGCGGAAATATGCACAGAGAATCTAGTGACGGCGCGGGATATTTACAACGGGATGATATGTACAGTAGTGTTCGCGCGTTTTACAATGGTTGCATGTGCGCGAGATACAGTGATCGGTTTGTCGCGAGCGGCGCGAGGTAATACGCGGTACGTACGGGGCGGAGCCGGTACTTTCGGCGGTCTCGCGGGGCGAATCGCGTGACAATTGGTATCGGTACGGGCGGAGCCGGCTTCTCCGGGCGTCGCGGATCGGAGCGCGGGAAAATGGCGCGAAGCGCGGATGCGACGTGAAGCGCGGACGAGATCGCGGTAATTCGGCGTGGCAGGCGGCAGGATCGATCTAGCGCGAGTTCGTCCACCGAGAAGCGCTCGGTGGAAGCTACGAGCGGTCAAATCGAGGAAAACGGCGTGAGTCCGGCCACCGAGAAGCGCTCGGTGGAGGCAGAGTATGATGGCTCTACCCCCGATGGCAGACTGCAAGCGTCGAGAGACGGAGCGGTATCCGGCGAGAAGCGCTCGGTGGAGGCAGAGAGGCACTCTGCCCCCGTTCGGATAGCCTTGTGGATGAAGCTGGTCGTTCGCTGAGACATCGGCAAAGACAGAGAATGCCAGAGGCGCTCTACCTTCTTTCGGACTGGCTTTGGATAAGCGGAAGATAAGGACAGCTGGTCGTTTGTCGAGACGCGCTCGGCGAAGACAGAGTAGGCCAGAGGCGTTCTACCTTCTTTCGGACTGGCTTGGTGCGGGAACTCAGGATCGGTGCGGTCGGTGAGACGGATGATCAGGAATCGCAAATTGTGTCAGCGGCGCCTGGCTTATATACGCGTCGCGACTGCGTCACGGAGTGGCGGGGGTAGCGACGGCAATCGCGAGCGCCGGGACGGTGCGGCGGAACGGTCGTGGATTACGTCGTCCCGACGCCGCGATCGCGTTCGGCGGTCTTCGGTCGCCTTCGGTCCCGCTCGGCGCGTTGAGGCGGTCGCCGCGGTAAGTCCGTTCGCGGACTTCCTAACGGTACATGCTAACGTTAAAAAATACGGTGGGCACACCGTGCCCGTTCTTCACCCTGCGGAGTGGTCGGCTTGGTGGTCTCGGCAGGGCGTTTATGCCGGAACGATGCAGTTTCGGGGGGTGCATTGTTACAACCTTTTAAATTTTAATATCTCGATATTTTTTAAATATGTGGATGACATTTTTGCGATTGTCTCCAAAACTAGTGTGGGCTTGATATTAAAGGTTTTTAACGAGAATCGTCCCAAACTCAAATTCACGTACGAAACTGAAACGAATGCGTCGCTTAACTTCCTCGATACGACTGTTATCAGGAACGGTAATACACTGATAACTAATTGGTATCGGAAACCTACGTTCTCGGGACGATACATAAATTTTCACTCCAACCATCCATTAAAATACATGTTAAACACTATTACTAGTTTAGTTGACCGCGCCATTTTACTTTCAGACGAAAGATTCCATGACGATAACATTAAAATAGTTAAAGAAATTTTGAAGAACAATAGTTTTCCTAAACCAATTATTAGTAAACACATTGCCAAACGTTTAAACATTCTCCAAATACGTAACACTACACATAACACTCCCACTGACAATAATATAATTTTTTATTTAAAGAACTGCATACCGCGTTACCATATATCCAAAGTTTAGGTGATAGCATTTGTCGCATGTGAAGAAAGTTCCACATTACTACTCTGTTTACAGTTCCCAAAAAAACTTGACTGCTTAATTAAACGAGGTAAAGATAGAATTGATGATTTAAAACAAACGGAAATAGTATACAAGATTAATTGTGTTGTAATCTAAAATTACAACGAGAAATTATTAAGCTAATTGTAATAAAATCAGAATAGCCTTTCGAAAGACTTCGAGGAAACTGTCTTTCGAAAGGCCTCTCAGGTTACGTCGACGCGGACGTGGAAGTCCATCAGGCTTCCGCGTCAATCGTACTATTGCGACATGCAAAGGAATGTGCGGCAACGCATTTCGGCAATCGCGGAACCGCGGGATCACAGCGAGATTGCGAATGCGCTCAGCCACTGACCGACCGCATTCGGGGGGCCGTCGAACCCGACAAAAATGTGCCGACAGGGCATAAGGTAAAACAATATAAGGGACCGCCGAAGAAGCCGCGACGGAGAGTATTACACCCGAGACTCTGCCCGCGCCGTCCTCGTAAGTCGTGTCGCGAATACATTATAACGAAGTGCGAACGAATAATAGCAAGTGCGAAAGCTAAGCCTAGTGTAACTTAGTGAGTGTAACAAAGCGGCAATAAAGTTCTTAATAAGGTAACCCAAGTGCAGTTACTCAACAACGCCTGTGCCCGTTCCACCTACGAACCCGAACCCTTCCTAGCCTGCCTGTGCTTAACGAGTTCCAACTCGGAAGGTCAGAAGATCCCAAAAGTGTAATCGTATGCCGTACGCCGTCACCATTCGGCGACGCGGCATAACAATTGCAAAGATTGCAATGCTACGCATATTGGGCAGACAAAAAGACATCTGTGCATACGTCTCAAAGAACATCAGAGCGATATCAGAAAACATAGTAGTAAGCATTCTATAGTGAGTGAGCACCGAATATCCTTTGGACATGATTTTGATTGGGGAAAGCCAGAAATAATACATAAAGAGAGACAGATCAGAAAGAGGGAATTAGCGGAGATGTTTTTTATTAAAAAATTTGACGACACCATTAATTTACAAAAAGACACGGAGAATCTTAACGCTCTCTACGAACATATTATTAAAGAAATATAAATTTCTTCTCCTTCTTCGCCACTTCCCTCTCTACGCCCTAGCTTATTATTGGCGGCACTGGTCTGTTTTTATAAAAAGACAATATATATATTGTCAAGTTTGTCAGTTTAAATTTTACCACCGCACGGCTCTGACATGTTCCTCCGATACAAACAACTAACAAATAATGCCGTTTAACAAGTATTTTACCGTTTTAATCTTGACACACAAATATGTAAGTTTCTGGTTTATACAATTATTTATGGATTTTTATTTTTATTTATATTTATTGTGGAGTGCTCAATTTTTGTCGTTTAGTTTTTAGATTCGGCGTAGTTTGGGCATTATGTCAAACTAATTAATATTTGTGAGTAGTGTATATGTTACGCCCAAACACCGAAAACGCTCAGTGAGCGAAAAAAACAGCCATAACGCGTTGTGGACGGTGCTGATCATCCACAACGCGTTGTGGACGGTGTTTGATCATCCACAACGCGTTGTGGACGGTGCTGATCATCCACAACGCGTTGTGTGCATTTGAGAAACGTCCACGACGCGTTCTGCATAACTTGATAAGCTCACAAAGCGAATTTATTTGAGAATTTATAGAAATAATATAAAATTAGAAAACACAGAAATGAATTACTCAAATAAAACGTATTTATTACTAATAAATCAAACTATATTAATTATTAGACTCCAGGAACATAATTATTACAGCAATCTGATAACATTACTGTTTAGGAAAATTGTTGTCTACGAATATAAAATAAATATGATATAAAATCAAACAAAAAAACTTAGAAAATAGTACAAAAATTAAGTGAAAAATTAAGGTTATACACATGCGTGTATAAACAGTACACAAATAATCAAGTGTCATTCAAGCAGTTAGGTGTACTGTTTATACACATGTACTATACACATGTATTATACACATGTGTATAAACAGTACACAAATAGGCGGGGGAGGGGCTCCCCCGCATAATAAAACTAAACAAACTCCCAGCGTGATACCTAACTGCTTGAATTAAGACGCTTGATTATTCTGCATAATTGACCAGTCATTCCGCATATTGCGCTAGTTTTAAATATGCGGAATGACTGCGGGGCTTCCCCCGCATAATAAAACTAAACAAAACTCCCAGCGTGATACCTAACTGCTTGAATGAAGACGCTTGATTATTTGTGTACTGTTTATACACGCATGTGTATAACCTTAATTTTCCTCTTAATTTTTGTACTTTTTTCTAAGTTTTTTTGTTTGATTTTATATCATTTTGTTTTATTTTATATTCGTAGACAACAAATGTTCCTAAACAGTAATGTTATTAGATTGCTGTAATAATTATGTTCCTGGAGTCTAATAATTAATATAGTTTGATTTATTAGTAATAAATACGTTTTATTTGAGTAATTCATCTCTGTTTTCTAATTTTATATTATTCCTATAAATTCTCAAGTAAGTTCGCTTTGTGAGCATATCAAGTTATGCAGAACGCGTTGTGGACGTTTCTCAAATGCACACATCGCGTTGTGGATGACCAGCACCGGCCACAACGCGTCGTGGACGTTTCTCAAACGCACACAACGCGTTGTGGATAATCAGCACCGTCCACAACGCGTTGTGGCTGTTTTTTTCGCTCACTGAGCATTTTCGGTGTTTGGGCGTAACATATATACGCTTGGAAAATACCGGAATCTGCGGTTGAAACGTAGCGTTTTTGTGATCAATAAAATTTAGCCAGTTGGGTCGATCACAATACCTTTACTAATTTATAAATATGTGTTGTGAATGTAATTTTTTGTAATATGAACGTGCAGGATATACATTTGCGAGATTTGGATAATATTCCCGATTTTTTGGACGTCGAGAGTGAAAATGAAAGAGAAGAAATTGTTGTACGTGCTTCGAAACGTTATATACGAGATGGACAAAACCCTTTCAAGGTTTATGATGAAAGAGAGTTTAAATGCCGCTTTCAATTTTCAAAAAAAGCTGTCATAAATGGTCTTCTACACAAAGTAGAAGAAGGTTTGGCTAAAATAAATAATCGAGGTCTTCCTATTGCTCCTGTGTTGCAATTACTTGTGTGTCTGAGATTCTACGCCACTGCAAGTTTTCATGTAATAAAATTTGAAAGAGGCAGAGAGAAATAGGTTTATATCTTTGAGTTATAATTGCATATTTTAAAATTATTTATTTCCTTGTAGTTAGTATTAGCGGATATAATAAGCATATCACAGCCTACTCTTTCAAGAATCATTTTTCGTGTTTCGGTATTAGTTGCTGGAAACATCCACCGTGTCATAAAGATGCCTTCTTCTGTGGAGCAAATTAACGAAAACCGTACTTTATTTCGGATTACTTACTTGGGATTTGGAAATGCAGCTATTGGGTTACCTGGAGTTGATGGTGCTATCGACTGTACTCATATTCGCTTGACTCATTGTTAATGCAGATTTGAAAATATTGAAGAAGTATACAGGAATCGCAAAGGATACTTTTCTCTCAATGTACAAGTACGTAATATTTTATTCAATAAACAATGTATAGAATTTATTTTTGCAACCTTAATATCTATATATCAATTTTATTACACAAATATATATTTATAATATTTACATTATTATTTAGGCTATCGTCGGACCACGAATGGAATTTCTGGACATCATACCAGAATGGCTAGGAAGCCAACACGACAGTCGTATTTTCCAAAATTCCAGAATTTATATGCGATATATGAGACATGAATTAACTGGCATATTGATTGGAGATAATGGCTATCCTTGTCTGCCATTTCTTCTGACTCCTGTTCTAAATGCAACAGATGAACAACTAACCTACAATAATATTCATAGACGATAAATAGTGGAAAGAACATTTGGAGTATGGAAACGGCGATTTCCTTGCTTAGCTCGAGGACTAACGACAAAACTGATATGCAGCACAACAATTATTATAGCATGTGCAGTTTTGCATAATATTTCGCTTACCTACGATAATGTATTACCGCAAGATGACGAAGAGAATGAAATCGTTGATGATAATGATAATGAAGAGAATGATGTGAACCGTCCAGAATGGCAACCAGCAGATGGATTTATTATTAGAGACGCACTTATACAATGTTTATTTCATTAATTAAAAAAGTAAAGGTTGTGACGTGACAAGTCGCGTCCGCTCCCCGGACGGGCTCGGCCGAGGGGAAATTCGAGGATGCCTCCTCGCTCGGAGCGGGGGAGGGCCATTGCGTATTGCTAATTAGTCTTTAAGTTTAAGGGGATTGCCGGTGGTGACTAGGATCTAATGTAACGGCCGTGAGCCGCCACGAGGGAGAACTCGGAGGACCCAGGAGGCAACCGAGAGATGTGGCTGCCAGTCGGGTCGCGCTCGGACCTCCCCGCAACATCAAACGCCGCCGCCCGAGATTCGACTACAACCTCGACCGCCCCAGCAGTGTGAAACCAAAAAGTCTCGGTGGACGCTCTGAAAGAGTGTCAGAGAAGCCAGGGTGCAGAGGTACGACCCAAGGAAGGGCACAGCCTTGCGGTCGCCACCCCGAGGGACCACCGGCGAACGTGGCCATGGCCCGCCCAGCCCGGCCCACGCAACGCCGGCTCAATAATCGCGGCCCGTGTTTAGAGTTGCGATTGCGTAGTTCGTGTTGCGAATTCGGGCGGTCGCGCGGTAACTTAGTGAATGTGCGTTACGCGAGTGGTAATGTAATTTGGATGGCACTCGGTGTCGCCATTCGAGAGTTGCGGCGTGTGTAAGTGTCGTAGAGTGCTTGGGCCCGCGAGGACGGAAAAGTCGTGTTTTGCATTGGGTCGAGTCGCAGGATCGGCGGGATTGCGCGGGGCCGCGAAATCGCCGGGGTTCGCGAGAAGGCTCGGGATTTGTGTGGTTACTTGGTTAGCCGCGGGATTGTCCGCGATCCGAGCTCTATATCGTGTTCGGGGATATCCGAGACGAGGACGAGCGTCTACCGGGTTCGGTTGTGACCGGACAATAGGTTATGGAACTGTTAATGTCGATATATCATTCCTTTTCACGGTCGCCACTCGGTTTGACCTATGTTCACCGAGAAGGTAAGTATCTATTTTTCGAATGTGTCAATTCATACTAATTCTCCCTTATTTGCAGGTTCCCGTCGCCGCTGGATCATCCCCATCGCTCTCCACTGGATCATCGCTTGTTGCTGCCTACCAGGATCAAAGAGGGACTTCGCTGGACAATCATCGTTGGACAGGTAAGTTAAAGGTAAGTAAATTGACAGATTATCGAATTGCTTATAACAATGCTGAATTATTTTTTCGTGTTTATCAATCATATGCTGTTATTTGTTCACATTTGCGGGTTGCCTTCGAGTTGGCCGACGTTTGGTATCGCCGCTGGAGTTGGTAAGTGTTTCGGGGCAAAATTGTAAATTTTCGAATAATTTCCACTAATGCCGGTTATTTGGTTCTAGGTGAACGGGCACACATTGTTGTTCACCCGGGTATGGTCGTTTTATGCGATTTGTATGACCCCCGGTGTGACTTGAGACGAGCTCACGAAAAATCCGCAATTTCACAAAATTCCCGATAATTCCCCGCGGTGCCGGTTGTTTACTGCCAAATGGTTCGGCATTCACGGTTATTCGTTCGGAATTAGTCGTTATGCATAAGTTGTCTGACCCACGGGACCGTCGGTGATGGTGTCGTGTGAGAACCCGTAAAATCGCAAAATTCCGGATAATTATCCGTAATGCCGTCTAATTACTTCGCACTGGATAGGCATTCACGACAATTAGCTCACTGATGGCCGCCGTTCACAAGATGGCCGACACTCGCTAGCGACGGCTAAGTCGTCACGATGGATTTCGAAATCACAACAATTTTCGAATAATTTGCACGAATGCAGTTTAACAGTCTCCCACGCAGTCGGCATATACCGTTATTTATTTATTATTATGCGTCGTTCACCAATTCCCTGACTCGCATGTGATGATCACGTGATCGCACGTGATTTCCGTTTCTCTTGATTTTCCACGCTTAATTCACGCACTGCCGATCGCCTCGGTTCGTAGAGCGATCACATTTATTGCCTGCGTCGCAAAATCCATTCGCACACACGCACAACACGAATTTCGCAGGGCACTGGCGCCCTTCACGCCTAACGACGCACAAGATATTTACGGGGACCACAGTCCCTCCTCGCTATCTCACACGAGCGAATTACGCGTTTCCGCGGGCGTTGCCGTTTTGTATGGATGACCGGGTATCGTCTACGCGCTCGACTTATATCGCGATACGCAAAGTAGGGGAGACCGGGGCTAAAAAGTCTACGGGGTAAATAAGTCTAATCAAATATCTCGGAACCTGTATATTGTTCGAACTCGCTATTAACATTGTAAACGCTGCTTATGGTACCCATGTGACCAAAGGAGTTTCGGCAGGTTACCTGCCGTGTTATGATTTTTACGAGGGCAAACGTGTTTTCGGAAGGTGAAAGTGAAATTTTCTGCGCGTGGAAATTTTGTAATATCTTGAATATTATTGTATCACCGAATCTCAAAGTAAGTAATTATAAAGAGTAATGCATGCTGAACACGAATCCAGTGTAGTTTTTTCATTGTCGTTGATGTCTAATATTTCATGGGCGATCAAACCTGAAACTTGTGTTTGGGGCTAATCAGTCTACAAGCACCCGGGGCTAATCGGGCTAATCTCGTCACTGTGGCGCGCCGGGCGCACAACTTCAGCTCACGGCGATCGTGATTCTGTCTTCCCTTGCACGTGCGTCAGTTTGTATAGGAGGGAAATGGTACGCACGTATCGTCGCAAAACGACTCCCGTCGACAAGGAACAACTCAAGAAGGCAGTTCTTGCGTAACTAAGCAAGTTAAGGCCGTAGCTAAGAAAACTCATACCTATCGGGGCTATCGCCTCGCGTGCCCCGTATGTTACTTATATCTAACCTTAACAGCTAATTGCGCCGGATGGGCAGGACCGCTGTCGCTTCGCCTCATCCTCGGAACGCTATCTATTTCCTAACACTAATTCTAACCATTACTCGTAAGGGCCGTCGTGGCCGGCCCCCAAATCTCCGCCCAGGCCGGGGTCTGCGGCCTGATTCTGACCGCTGTGGCGGTAATGCGTGCCTCGAAAGGCGTTAGTGGCTCCTCCGCTTGTCCTCCTGCCGGGTCCTGCGTTTCCTTGACCAGTCTGGACAGCGTTCGTACCCTACGGAGAGCTACCACAGGTTGCCCCGGGTAACGGGGCTGCGACTGGGAAGGGTGCGGTTGCATTCTCCCCGTCAGCTCTGTGCATGGGGTCGCGTCCCGCACAGAGCTTAACTCCTTCATGCACTTCGCGCGCTTCACCTTTTTCCTATTACGTCGGCGCTCCTCGCGGTGTCTCTTATCTCGCCGGCGTTTCTCGTCGCACTTTAATTGCTCTGCGACACCTTTCCACGCACTGTCGTTTGACCACTCGCGCACTTGGTTGGCGAATTTTCGTCTCGCTACGGTATTTTTCACCCATTGAATCACTTTACCATCTTCGTTCACCCGGCTGCTACTCCTCGCTGGTCGTCTCCTCGGTGGTTCCCACTTGTACTCCATTTCCATCGGTGTTTCCACCTTTTCCGCCTTAATCATCGATTCATGCCTCGGCGATGCTGCATCCTCGTCCTTCCGCTTGGCGTTTTCCAGGATTCTTACCATGTCCGTGGGGCGCACCGGGTCCTGCACTTTATGCCCGTCGTCCCTGTTATCGATGTAGGCTTCATGCATTACAACGTTTCCGCTGTCATGCTCCCCGTCATTCTCGGCCTTCGCGCGCTCCCCGTCATTCCGGGTTTTCTCCTCTCTCTCCTTAGCACCTGCCGCTTCACGTGGGTGTGCCGATGCCTCTCTCAACTTCGCCGCTACTCTGCCGGTCAAGTCGAGTATCGCGAGGGCTCTGGTGTCTTTTCGCCGCGCTGTCTTTCTCCAGTTCCACGTTTTCTCGGCTTTGATGATCATCTGGTCGTGGGGGATGCGTAAGTCTTGGAAAGCTCGCCGCCATCTCTCTTCGTTGTAGTCTTTTGCGGAACTCAGGTACCTCATGTCCGTCCGCGGGTCACATTGTCTGATGGTATCTCACGCGGACATCCATTCCGAGCACCACGCTATGCGCGAGTTCATTGACAACGCACCACTGGTGCACGCGCGCCTTCCTACGGTATCTATTTTCAATCTTGACTCTGTCGCGCGTCAGAGTTCCCGCCTTTGAGAAAGCCCCTCTCAGGTCGAATTGCTTGGTCGTCACTCTCTCTAACGTTTCACCGTGGGCGATCAGTTGGTTACATACCTTATCCGTAACGGCCGTCTGCTGCGGCACTATGGGGAGCCCTTGACTTCCTCCCTCGCTGGCTTCTTCCGTTTGGGCCCCCTCCATGGATTCTTCGCTATCCGTTTCCGTTTCCTCCATGTAGAGATGAGGAACCTGCTCACTGGTCTCTTTCGGGTTTCCTTTCTTCATTCTTCCTTCTCGATGTGACTTATTCATCTCCTGGGCCCGAGCCAACCACTGCATTTGTTTTTTGCGTCTCCGCTCGTTTTGCGTCTCCTCTTGTTCCTCGTCCTCGACGCTCTTCATCATGCACATATTAAGCTCCCATTCAAACATCGGTATCGCCGCACACTCAGCCTCTTTTTCTGACGCTTGGATGATCTGACGTCTTATACGGTCGGCCATCTCGCTTATCATTTGCTCCCTGGCTCGCAGGTCGAAGTCCATCTCTACCTTGCGTTGTTGTATCGTCATGCCACATTCTCTCGGCCTCTTGTACGATGCGGCGTGGTTCTCTGCCGCCTGTTGCATCTCCTCCATCGTCTCGATCTCAGTCCTCAACCACCGTATCTGTAACTTGATTCTTCTCTCATAGTACGACTGTTCTTCGTCTTCCTCGTCCGCGGTGGATTCTCCTCGTTCATCGTGGGTGAACCATTCATCCTCATCCGGGCAGTTGTTCGTCCCCTTCTTTCGGGATTCCTTCGGGATCCATCCCTCCCATTCGTCGTCATCCGTCTCGTCGTAGAACGGATGCGTCCTCCTCTCACTACGGGCTCTTCCTTTTGCAAGGTTCCCGCCGTGGCCGCAGTTCTCCTTCCCCGCCTTAGCTGCTGGCCTCCTTGCCGCCTTCGGCGATGGTTTCCCTCTTCCTTTTCGCACCTTTGGGCCCATAATGGCCGATTATGTTGACGTTCCTCGGGGATTCGATGTCGCCTGAACCCGTCCGTACAATCCTCGACGCGTTTGTGTAGACCGCCTGCGTGCGATACGCTGCGGCCCCGGGTACTTGATGCACGTTGTTTCGACGGATTAGGTCGGTCTCTCTGGTCACTCTTCACGTATGTGTATATATGCAGCGCACTGCTTCGATGCTTGCTCGCAAGCAAGACTTTGTGACGCCTATCGGGGGTTCGATGTCGCCTGAACACGCCCGTACAGCCCTTGACGCGTTTATGTAGACCGCCTGCGTGCGATACGCTGCGACCCCGGGTACTCGGTGCACGTTGTTTTGGCGTATTAGGTCGGTCTCTCTGTCCGCCCTTCGCGTTTTACGTTTTCGCGTCGCAACGCAACGTATTGTTTAGCACTCCTGTGCTGGGTATTTCGCGTCGCAACGCGTGATCAATTTGTTTCGCGGCACTCCCGTGCTCGTTACTTCGCGTCGCAACGCGTTGATCAGGTTTCGGCACCTCGGTGCACTTTGTCATCGGCTATCTGCCGGCAGCTGCCTCACCCTTGGGTGAAACGCTCTTCGCTACTCGGTGATTCGATGTCGTCTGCAGAGTCCTGCATGGGCCGCCTGAAGTCCGGCCCACGTAAGCCCTCAAGTCTGTGAGCCCGCGAAGCCCGTGCTTAATACGCGTTTGCCCCGCATAGACCAATTCGCGCAACCTGCTGAAATGATCGGCTAAGCTCGCGCAGCCCGCCGAATTTAACGTATTGTATATTACTATACCGAAGTTTTTGCAGTAGGTACTAGCAGGAAGAAACATAATTTTTCAATTCAATATTAAATAAACTATTTATAAAATAATCAACTATATTATTATTACTTGTTTTGTTTAACATTTTTATTTGCATTATTACTTGTTTAACATTTTACATTGGTAAATAAAAAATTTCAAAAAATATCTCATTTGTATTAAATTCAACAAAAATAATTATATATATAATTGAATTTTTAATAATTTTTTAATTATAATTATGTCAACATAACATTTTCTACTTAATTGTAAGTAACAAAAATTAGTAAATTATGAAATAATAACTTTGATACACTTGAAAAGAATAATTACAAATTTAAATAATCAAATTTTTATATTGCTTTTCAAAAATAGAAGTACATCCACTAAGTCTGGATTCAGCTGACTCCGTCTACGGTTCAAAGTAAATCCAGCAGCACTGAAATTTCTTTCACTTGCTGCACTTGAAGCTGGAATGCATAAGATTTTTTTCGCCACCTGTGAAAGTCTTGGAAATATATCCTCTTTCTCTTTCCACCAATTAATAATTTTACAATCCAATGCGCACTTCGAAGCTTTATATATTTCGATTTCATTTTTATTACTATCCGCTGTATCCTCATTGTTTGAAAAATCTGCCCACTTTGAAAATTTCTGTATTTTTGCGCGTGGCTCGTTAAAAGATACAGAGGCTTGACTTTCTATTGGAGTACTTGGTGGTAGTAAACGTTTTAATTCAATCATTACCTCAACCCGCTCATCTTCATTTAACATTTTAAGATGTCTAAATGGAGGCCACAGAAACGTTGCAATTTTGTGATATATGTGAATAAAATATTTTTTTCTTGTAAAATCTAATGCCCTGCATCGCAAATATTTTATTTCGTTTCTTTCATTGGCTATCTCTGTTTCTAGATGTTCTAATAATTTTAATTTCGGGTGTAGTTCCAAATGACCCCCGCTCCCGATCAACTTAAAATTTTACAGATAAGTTGTTTTCGATGTGAAAAATGAATTCCGCGTGGTCCCAACTTCGGGAAATAAAAAAAATTTTTTTTTTTAATAATAGCATTTATCGACTAAAATCGATTCTATATGATATATATGTTACTGTAAAAGTGATAAATTCGATAATTATACATAATTACCGGTTATTATGCATAATTTTCAACATACGGTGATAAATGTGATAAATTATAGCAAATTTATCAATTTTACCGGTAATAACCAGGACTTTTTGGCAAAAGTAATAAATATTTCATTAATTTTGTTGTGGGTGGAAAAGTGTAATCTATTGTATTCACGCATATATTTTTTCATCCACACAACAATTAGGTTGGGTTAGGTTAAGTTAGTATTTTTGGAGGTGGAGCCCAGGGGGGCGAAACCTACTGCCTCCACGCATACACTTTTCACGCGAAACAAGGTGCCACATGGGTTTACAACTTTCCACGCGTGGAAAGTTCACGCATGTACTTTACAAGGCACACTATGTGTCTAGTTTAATGGTAGTGGAGCCCCCCGCAGGGGGGCGGAACCTACTGCCTCCACGCATACACTTTTCACGCGAAACGAGATGCCACATGGGTTTGTGACGCGCTTTACCAGCTCGTTTAAGTAGAGGTTTGGTATTAGTTCATGCATGTACTTTATAGGGTACACTATGTGTCTAGTTTAATAATAGTGGAACCCCCCGCAGAGGGGCGGAACCTACTGCCTCCACGCATACACTTTTCACGCGAAACAAGGTACCATATGGGTTTACAACTTTCCACGCGTGGAAAGTTCACGCATGTACTTTACAAGGCACACTATGTGTCTAGTTTAATGGTAGTGGAGCCCCCCGCAGGGGGGCGGAACCTACTGCCTCCACGCATACACTTTTCACGCGAAACGAGATGCCACTTGGGTTTGTGACGCGCTTTACCAGCTCGTTTAAGTAGAGGTTTGGTATTAGTTCATACATGTACTTTATAGGGTACACTATGTGTCTAGTTTAATAATAGTGGAACCCCCCGCAGAGGGGCGGAACCTACTGCCTCCACGCATACACTTTTTACGCGAAACAAGGTGCCATATGGGTTTACAACTTTCCACGCGTGGAAAGTTCAAGCATGTACTTTACAAGGTACACTATGTGTCTAGTATAGAATCAATTTTAGTCGATAAATGCTATTATTAAAAAAAAGAATTTTTTTTAATTTCCCGAAGTTGGGACCACGCGGAATTCATTTTTTACATCGAAAACAACTTATCTGTAAAATTTTAAGTCGATCGGAAGCGGGGGTCATTCGGAACTATATCCGAAATTATATATAATTTCTGAAAAAATTTAAATTAATAATTATTTATTAAAATGCTATTTTATTATCTCTTGCATATCTGTTATTATAAGTTATGTATGTAATGCATGATGTTATGTATGATCTGGCGGAGCGCTTCGCGGTTCCGCCGGTTTTGCTGGAGGGTGCCCCTCCGGCATCCGGTTTGCTAGGCTGGAGCGCCTCGAGCGTGCGCATTCGGCATTTGAGGAATTCCTGCAGCGTGCTGAGAGACGGCGGTGCAAAGGAGCCGGCGATGGAAGTCTCCCATTCGCGGCGGGAACGCACGTCCAGCATCTCCACAACGAGATGCACGAATAAGTCGCTGCTGTCTGAAATCGATCGCCCCAGTGCTTCCAATGTGCCGGCCGTGTGCAGCACGCTGTGATATATGCGCCTCAAGTCGCTCGCGGACTCGTTTTTCATATAAGGCTGCGTAGTAAAGGTCGAGAAGCATGACCGCACTAGCAGTCGAGTGCTCTCATAGTGGTCGGTGAGAATCGTCCAGGCGCGCTGGAAATTGTCGTCCGTCGTTGGCAGGTTTCTCACCAGTTGCTCAGCTTCGCCCTTGAGGCTGGTTCTTAGGTAGTGAAGTTTCTCTACCTTGGGTAGAGATGCGTCCTTCTCGATCAGCGATCGAAAGAGATCTCGGAAGGAGGGCCACTCTTCATAGGCTCCGGAGAATGTAGGCAATTGAATGCGCGGGAGCGACCGTCGTGAGTGTTCGCTGAAACTGCTGAGCGTGGCCGCCGAGGAGGCCCCCTCGGCCATCCTGGCACGCATGGAGGTGAGGAGATCCAGAGAGGAGCCGCGCTGCACTAAATAGGTCTCTTCCACCCCGCTATAGCAATCGCTCTTGAAATAGTCGTGGTCGCATGTTGCTTTCCAGTATGTACTCTTCAGTAATTCATGATTGCAGTCGAATTTTCTCCAGTGGCTGTCGAGAGTCTGTATTCGAGATTCGACTATTCCGATCGTTAATTTGGCCGATCCGGCCTTCTTTAAGTTATCTCCGGCCCGCGCAATACGGCCCTGGAGTTCGTATTGGCTCCGGAGGACTGACTCGTGATCCATGCTCATCTTGACACGTGATTCCCTTGGATTCCAGGCAGGCTATTCGGAGCGCCTGCCAATGCTCTTCCCGAACAACGAATACGCCGGACAGGTATCCGGCTCGAAGGACCAGCAAATGTTCGGGAAGCGCAGGGGCAGGGTAGAGAAGTGGTGAGTCGATTTTAATGTAACGAAACTCTAACATATATTTTCTTAAAAAATGTACAAGTTCTCTGTTGATTGAAACGCGGCGCCGACAGGCGCCGGAGACGGATGGTCTCTTCTCAAAACGTTAATTACTCAAACGTAGGCTCTTGCTCTGAGGGAGCAGTAGGCCGTCTTTCAGCTGGTGGCGGTCGTCCTCGGCGGCCTCTTCTCCGGCTCCGGCCGTGGCGGCCGCCCTGGGTGGGCGCTTCGTTTGGCGTTGCTGTGGGGGAGTGGCGGTGCACCTCGACTCGAGGGCACCGATGGGGGCCACCCTCCTCCCCACATCAAACCTGCGACGTCGATCGAGTCGACGGAGGCTTCAGAAACGGGTTGCTTCGGCGAAACTGACGCATTCGCTCGACACCAAGGCGGAGCAGTGCGGGTCAGTGCGAAATTAACTGTATTCGTTGCTCGAAAGGCTCGCCTTCTTATCCTTGTTGTGTGTAATTTTACTTGCGCGAAACGCGGCCATCCAGTGGTGATAGGTGACACTTCCCATTTTTCGGATGTAAACACAGTATTTCGGTCGCGCGCGCGGCTGAGCCTATTGGGTGGCCGGGTTGCCGCCGTTTCAGGCGCATTCTCATACAGATAGATTGAACTCGTTACAAATTTCTAAGCTACGTCTTTATCTTTTAGCGTAGTAGACTTGCTTTTCTTCACTTCTATTATATGCCTATTGTCTATTATATACCTTTAATATATCAAGAAATAGGTTTTTTGACGTAGAACTACGTCTTTGTCGACAGTAAGGAGGGGGTATAAGGGGGGTATAAGGGGAATGTAGGGGGGTGTAATGGGGGTATAAGGGGTGGTATAAGGGGGGGGGGGGTAAATCAGGCACAGCCTGCAACGAATGCAACGAAAACATGTCACACTTTGAACGTTCATATCTTCGAAACTAATAATCGTAGAATAATAATTATGTTGTAGTCTAAAACTACAACGGATAATTATTAAATTAATTATAATAAAATTATAGAATAGTCTTTCGAATGACTTCGAGGAAACTGCCTTTCGAAAGACTTCTCAATTTACGCCGACGCGGACGTGGAAGTCCACCAAGCTTCCGCGTCAATCGAACTATTGCGATATGCAGAGGAATGTGCGACAACGCATTTCGGCAATCGCGGAACCGCGAATCACAGCGAGATTGCGAATGCGCCCGGTCACTGACCGACCACATTCGGGGGACCGTCGAACCCGGCGGAAATGCGCTGACAGGACATAAGTCAAATAATATAAGGGACCACCGAAGAAGCCGCGGTGGAGAGTATTACACCCGACACTCTGCCCGTGCCCGTTCTCGTAAGTCGTGTCGCGAAGAGTATACATTATAACGAAGTGCGGACGAGTAATAGTAAATGCAAAGGCAAGGCCAAGTGTAACTTAGTAAGTGTAAAGAGGCGCTGAAATAAAGCTCCAACGTAAAGTAAAACGAAGTGAAGTTAATTTAACAACGCCTTTTTTTTTTTTTTTTTTTTTACGTCAGGAAAACTCTCATGAGTACCCCCGCCCCGGCGGTGGGGCGGGCGGTTATGCCGGACTCTTACCGGCTAAAAACCTGACGTGTGGCTTATCCTGGCGTCTCGCAGGGGCCTCCCGGGAACTGGCTATCATTACTTCCGGGAGGCCCCTCACCGAACCCTATCCGAGGGCTCCCTACCCGCCCGAGGGAAAACCAGAGGAGCGGGCAAATACCCCAACCTCCCCCAGCCTCCCCCAAGCCCCCCGCCACGCACGCCCGGTGGCGCACGCACGGGGGATACCTAAGCGGCGACGGGTACCACAATCCCCGCCGCCGCGCCCCCTATTACGGGGACAGGGTCGAGGCTCGAGTAACCGCCCTCGAGCCCCGGCCCCCCGCGGGCCACAAGGGAGGAGGGGTCCTCAGATCCATCCCCCCCCAGGGCCCGCCTTCTCCGAGGGCCCGGGCCACGAACCTTGGTCCCCAGCCCGAACCCTCCCGGCGACCCGAGGGGGCACAAGTGGAGGAAACCCCTTAGGGAATCCCCCCGAGCCCCCCCGGACCGCCGGCTTACTCTCATCTAGAGACGGACGAGGAGGGGTGACCCCTAGAGGTCGATCCCCCCTCGCCCATCTCTACCTCCGGACAAGCCGAGGCCTGTCCGGAGGGCGGAGGGGGAGGAGGAACCGCCGTCCCCGGCGGCCTTCGTCCCCCTCTCCCCCCCTGGTGAGCGCAGCCCGCCCCCCCCCCCATCAGGTGCCCAGCAGGCAACCCCGAGTCCACGCAAAGCGGACATCTCGGGGCCGCCGCAGGACACCCTCTGGCCCGGTGGCCGCTGACGCCACAGCGGTAGCAGAGACCGCTGCGGTCCACCGGGGAGGTGCACAGGGCCCCGACGTGACCCACGTCGAGACACCTGTAACACCTGAGGGGGCGGGCTCGGAGCAGCCCCACCTTTGGGCTGCTCCACCCCACCTTCAATCCCTTTCTCATGATCGCGTTCGCGGCGCCCACCGGGCACCGCGCCCACGTCTCGCCCATTCCCTGAGGGCGACGGACTATCTCCCCGACAGTCACGTCGCCCTCTCTACAGCCGCCGTCTGCGGTGATGGCGGCCTTAATCTCCGCCGGGGTGATGGAGTCATCCAGGCCCACCAAGCGCAGCCCGACGCACTTGGCAGGCCTGGAGACCCGCACCCCGGAACCCTCCAGCGCGGCACTCTCCTGCCGCGCCAAAAGGTCCGCCTTCTCTCCCTGTCCATCTCCGGGGACCTCTATCACGAGGCCCCCGGTGATGGCCCGTCTGCAGGAAATCTGCCCAATTCCCAGATCGGCGAGAGAGACCCTCTCTCTCGCCGTCCTGAGGACCTCGGCATACGTCGCCGGCGACCCCCCAGGGACGGTGACCGTCACCGCTGCCGTTTTCGGGGGAACCGGCAACCCCGCCTTGGCCCTCTTTTTCCTTCCCGTGGACGGCGACACACGCGCCGCCCCCCCAGCCCCACCCCCACGGGAATCTCTTCCCGCGAGCGAGGGAACAGGAGCCGCCGCGCCGCCACCGGCCACCACCCCCACCGTTCCCCTCCCCTTCGGCCTATTCGCCGAAGGGGGAGGCCCAGCGGGGGTCCTCCTTACTTGTGAGGCGCCCCCCCCCCTCCGGCTCTGCCAGAGAGAGGGACGCCACCCATTCCCCTGACGAGGGAGCGAACCTCCCTCGTCAGGGCCTCCACCCTACGATCGAGGACCTCGATGCGAGAATCCGCTTCCCCATCGGGTCCCCGATCTCCAAACGCCCCCTTCCCTGGGGCATCAGTTCCTCTCTGTTTACGACGAGGGGTTGCCTGGGTTGCAACATCCCTCACCGTCCCCTTCATAGAAGGGAGGGGAGATGTCTGTGTCGACACCCCCACCCTCTCCCCCCTCACCACGGTCTCCACCTCCATGGGAGCCACCTCCGCTAACTTTTCCTTCTCCTTTAGTTTGTCTTCCAGGCTCCTGTTCCTAGCCCTCAATTCACTTACTTCATCTATCATCTCTTTCCTCCTCTCCAGACTTTCTTTCAGTCTATTTCCGAGCGACCGCGCCTGTCTACCGAGTTTCCAAACCACCTCGGCCACCAGGTCCGCGTATCGAACGTTCTCCTCATCCATCGTTACTACCGTCTCACCCTTCTCGTTCAATTCGCGTGCAGGCATAGTGAGGAACATATACAGAAAGTAGTTAGCTCTGCTTTCCAGATCATTTATCGCCAACTCCCCGAGACGACTCTCCAATTTGCTCGGGAATTTTTCGAGGTCCTCACGAGCACACTTTTTCAAAGCCTCCGTATCTATCGTCTTCATTTTTTCGACTTCCTCCGCGCTCACTCGACTCCTCGCTCCCACCGAGGACATAGAGTAAGTGTCGGAAAACCCGGACCCCTCCGACATCTCCGACTTCCTCCTCTTTACCCCTTCGGCAGCGATCGCCGGTTTCCCCGGCGGGCTCGCTCCGGACCCGCCGGGTAGCCCATCACTCGATGACGACGGGAGGAGGGCTGGGACAATACCCCCCTCTCGCCGGCCCCTGGGTGTCCGGTCACCCTGGGGCAGTAACTTCTTTCCTATCTTAGAATTCTTCATTATAATTTTCTAAGTTGGTTTGATTTCGGAGTTTTCCTTCTAGGCTGGTTGGCTTCCCGGCCTCACGGGCCCAGCCTGCCCGAGCTCGGGTACCCCGGGCTTGCCACGCCCGTATCGGGGACGCCCCTCAGAGGCCCCGAAGGACCCCCTAAGGCCGCCTCCGACCCCTGGGGGGACGGTTGGGAGAGCAAGCTCACCCTCACGACTCCGTCCGAGCCGGGCGGACTTATTATAGAGGCCGCCTACCTCGCGAGTCCCTTGGGACTCCCCGGTCTCCGCCAGTCCGAAGACTGACGAAGATTACGGTGCTACTGTGCTCGGGTACCTCGGGTTCGCAAAACCCGTATCAGGGGTGGCCCGGAAAGCCCTCAAATGGGCCCCCGGAGTCCGCCCCTGACCCCTGAGGGGAATTTAACAACGCCTACGTCCCGTTCCACCTACGAACCCGAACTCTTCCTAGTCTGCCCGCCTGTGCCTACCGAGTTCCAACTCGTAAGGTCAAGAGATCCCAAAATTTATAAACGTTTTACCGTACGCCGTCACTAACCGGCGACGCGGCATAACAATTAACATCTCGTTTTAAAGCTTAAGAAGTCCCATTTATGATAAAACAAGTCGGAACCCTTTATTTCTTACCTCTTCGATATAGTAGCGTTAGAAAGTTTAGCTTTTTTCGTATTCAGGGAGTCATAATGAATCGAATGGACGCAATTAGAACCATGAACAAATGACTTAGTAGAGCTTTTTTTTACATTTTTACAACTACGTCCCGTGATAATGCAGAGCCCTGGATGTCTGCCTCATGGATTTTTTTCGTTTTCAGGATGATTTTGACCATCAGCCCCAGAGGCAAACATGAACAAATGATTTAGTACCTTTTTTTTACAAATTTGAAGCGCTGTAACGCAAAAACGCAGCGACGTAGGATCTTAATTGACTGCACCAAATCGATTCGTATTGATCTGAACTTTAATCTCTATCGATATGAAACATGAACAAATCATATACCGAAATGTTCGCCAGCTCCCTAACTATCGTGTTTTTCTTCCAGAGGCTTCGATCCGCCGAAGCTTCTCGAAGTTTCCCGGCGCGCCTCCTCACGTCCTCGATGCCGCTTCACCAGGTCGTCTGTGGTTGAGCCGAATGCCCGGGCGTCGTCGCAGACATCCGCGCACTCCCTCCCGGATGCTCCCCGTCATGATCGTAACACTCCTTCCGGATGCAAGTTCCGGGTTTTGCTTCCCGTCACTCGCCAATGACGCCGACCTCCCACTAGGGTCTCCCAGGTCCCTCCGAATGTGTCTCCGTCGAGACTTCCAGGGGCGGACCCTGGTGCTACGATCTCCGGGCTCCGTGGTCGGGCGATGACGCCAACTCTATAGTTACGTTCCTCGACCGGCCCAGGTGACGTTCCGACCGGTTATCCCTGGAAAAGATGTCGGTGCCGCGATCTTCGGGCCCCGTTGTCAGACGATGACGCCGACCTTATAGGTTCGTCATTGGGTTGGCTCTCATCACGTTCCGACCCATTCTCCCTGGAGAAGATGCCGGTGCCGCGATCTTCGGGCCCCGTCGTCGGACAATGACGCCGACCTTATAGGTAGGTTCTTTGGCTGGCCCTGGTGACGTTCCGCCTGGTTATACCTGGGGAAGATGTCGGTGCCGCGATCTTCGGGCCCCGTGGTCGGGCGCTGACGCCGACCTGGTAGCTATGTTCCTTGGCTTGCCCATAGTGCGTCGCGATCGCTTGTTCCCGGTGCCGCCAACTCCTGGGGCCGTGCACGAATTTTGTTACCGACTGCGCCGATACGTCTCATGGGTCACTCTAATTGCGCCCCGATCACTGCTTCGCGATTAGGATGTCATTGCCCCGAAATCCGGGCGCCGCTGGTTCCTGGAGATTGTCCGTGGCTCTTACTTGTCTCGGGCGCTTACGGAAAGAAATGTGGCTGTCGCAAGAGCCCAACGAAAATAAACTACTGAATCGGCCGTTTTTCTAACTTCCTAACTAAGCTTATTACCTAACATAAACGTTCATTTCATCGACTACAATTGGCAAATAATTATCGTGACGATTCGATCATTGGTTTTGGTCCTCGTCGTCAAGACGTTAATAATCTTTGATGCTTATATAAGGTAAAATGCCCAATACTTGGACAAAATGAAAATTTAGACCTATACTTGGACACTCAAAAACCTACTTTTATGGTAAAATAAAAAATATTCAATTGAAAAATAAAATAGATTAGTATTGCGAACACTTTTTTGAATAACATATAATTTTTATTAATACTTATTTCAAAAAATTGAATAAAAATGGTCAATTTGAAATTTCACCTTAAGCCCCATAAGAGCGACATAATTTTTCTTGTATTTTTACATTTTTGTTAATTGTGTTTATACTGTTACAATAAGTCCGATGCATTTATATATATAAGTTGTGATATTATCTGATAGTTTTTATATTACTAAACAATGTTTCCAATATAATAATATTACAAAAATAATTATTTCTTTGGAAATTAGCTGTCCAAGTATACGTTCGATAATCGTAGTAGTTGGACACACGCAACGCTCGTGTCCAACTTCAGATCATAGGCACTGATATATCAATGCAGTACTTGGACACGTTTCTCCGGGATTTTGTTTGTACAATTTTTAGTGAAAAATGTTTACAAAAAGTGTTCTCTAATAATTATTAGTGTTGTGGAATATTTAATATTTACTTACGGACTGAAAAAAAACATCAAGAAAAAAAATTTCGCACCTTCGTACCAAATAACCTCAAAATCCAGAACTTGACTTGGCAAGCATTTGGTAGTCAGGATGGCTAGGAAGAAAATTAATGAGAAAACTGTAAAAGAGACTGCTAAGAAGAAGAAGAAGAAGAGTGCAAGTGGTCAGTTTCGTAGAGCTGTAGCTAAAAAGAAGAGAAGTGAAAAAAATTACAGTGTTGAAACTCTTCAAGCTGCTCTCAATGCAATGGGCGAAGGGCTGACTCTCCGCCAAGCTGCTCACAGTTTTGGAGTACCAAAGAGTACTCTTTTTTTTAAATCAAAGTATAACTCACCACTTGAGTGTAGGAAGGGACCAAAAACTGTGTTGACTGCGGAAGAAGAAAATGAAATTGCAAGTTGGATAGTGTTCTGTGCAGATAGTGGTTTTCCTGTGAATAAAACAAGACTCCTTGACTGCGTACAAAAATATTTCAATAATAACAAAGCTAAGACTCCTTTCAAGAACAATCGTCCTGGGCAACACTGGTATCGAGCTTTTATGAACAGACATCCAAATCTGAGTACCAGAATAGCACAAAATCTGACTTCTACCAGAGCAGCCGTCACTGAAGTAGACCTTCGAAACTGGTTTGCAAAAGTCAAACAATACCTTGACACAAAAAACTTGCTGCATATAGAACCACACCGAGTATTCAACTTGGACGAGTCTGCGTTTATGCTTGTTCCTAAGGACAACAAAGTGATAACAGAGAAAGGTGTTAAGGCTCCATATCAAATAGTGTCCGGTAACGAAAAAGCCAGTTTAACAATATTATTTACTGTTGCTGCTTCTGGAGTAATGCCACCTCCCATGATTTTATTTGATCTGAAAACGTCGCCAAAGAAGAATGTTTTGGACCAAATACCAAGAGGCTGGGGAGTAGGAAACACCGTGGCGTTGCAAACTCCGTTCGCTTGTCATAAGGAAAATTAACCGGTCGTCACGCAAATGAAAAGTTCTCGTGGCGTACGATCTCAAGAAAGTCATTGCTCACGGTGCCTTCCGTTCACCCGTCTAGACCTTTAACTATGAATAATAATAGGCCTGCGGAGCTTAATCCTAAATAAAAACAAAAATCAAACTTATTTTGCGCGGGGTTAATAACGAAAACTAAAACTATAATTCCTCCCGCTTACTCCTCTCGTCCGGTTTCCTCCGCCTAGAACCTCACCGGAGAGAATCCTCCTGACTTCGAGCCGGTGGTCGTGCTCAGGAACCCCTCCGATTGGGTTTCCTCCTCCAGCAGGGGCATGTGCAGGGCGGCTGTCGGTATAATCGGCGAGCCTGTCGCCGTCGTCTGGATCATCCCTTCCGCCCCCTGCGTCGCCATCGGCACCTCCAGTCGTCTGAGGACCACACGCGGGCTCCCATCGGTATCGGTCGCCCGCCACGAAGCGTGCGGTTTCAAGGTTAGGATGACGGAGAGGAATTAGAAGGAGGACGCGGCGAGGGGGAAGGTGGAAGAAGTGCAGAGTGAGTTGAGGAGTTGAGTGCAGAAGGAACGGGTACTCGAGCGAGCGGGAGCGAGGAATCGATCGTCAGATCGATCGAGTCAGCATGCGAGAGAGGTGATATACCGACGAACGGCGGATATGAGAAAAGCGAGAGTAGTAGCGAGTTGGCTCGATCGATCGATTGAATGATTGAGCGGATCGAGTGATAGAGAAGTGCGTACCGGTATGGTAAGAAAGAGAGAGAGAGTGGCAGAGGAGGTTAGCAAGAAAGTAGAAAATCGATCGTGAGATTGATCGAGTCGGCATGCGAGAGAGGTGATACCGACGGACGGCGGATGTGAGAAGTGAGGATAGTAGCGAACTAGCTCGTTCGATCAATGAATGATCGAGCGGATCGAGCGTCAGAGAGATGCGTTCCGGTATGGTAAGAAAGAGGCAGAGAGAGAGTGGCAGAGGAGGTTAGCAAGAAAGTAGAAAGAGGAAAGGAGAAGCGACAGAAAGGATAATGTAAGTAAGGCGAGAAGGTAGTAGCAAGACGAGCAGGGGAGGAGGAGGGAAGAAGCGTCGAGCGGTGTGAGCTGATTGTGAGAGGTGTAGATCGGCCGCCGCGGGGCAGGAGGTGCGAATAAGAGAGCTGAGGAAGAGAGGAGACAAGCGCGTGAGGGTGAGGATGTTTCTGGCTGATAGGGTGAGAGGGACGGTGGCAAAGAAAAGGAAAGGCGAAGAAAGAGGAGGACATAGGGAGAGAAAAAAGCCGGTGTACGCCGATCTGGAATGCTTGTTGGAGAGAGAAGAGATATGCGATGATAACGTCCAGAGATACGCTTATCAGCATCACAGAACGTTCAGCGTGGGATACTACTTGTGCAGCGCGTACAACGAGATAGCGCCAGCGTACAGATTTCATCGCGGCGAGGACTGCGTGTCGTGATTCGTCAACGAGCCCAACGTTATCGCGCATCGCGCGAAGGAGATACTCATGACGAACGTGACCATGGCGGAGCTCACGCTGGACGAAACACAAAATTTTTGGATCGCGACGAACTATCACATATGCGAGAGGCCGTTCGAATCGGAAGGTCAACGCGTGCGCGATCACTGTCACTCGACCGGACGTTACAGAGGTCCCGCGCTGCAATCTAAATTATAGAGACTCGTACGTTATTCCCGTGTTCTTTCACAATTTGTCCGGTTATGATGCCCAATTTATTATCAAGGATATGGCTAACAGCTTCGAGGGTAGCATCGATTTATTACCGCTCACCAAAAAGACGTACATATCGTTCACGAAGAATGTGAGGGCGGGCGTTAACTGGGGAAACTGTACGAAGTTGCGATTCGTGGATTCGTTCAAATTTTTCAGCACCAGTCTCGAGAAATTGGCGTCGTATCTCGATAGGAACAAGCTGAGGATCATACGTTCAGAATTTTCGGAACTGAGCGAAAGCGATTTCAACCTGTTCATGCGTAAAGGTGTATTTCCGTACGAGTACGTCGACGGCTTCGATAAGTTGCTGGTGACGGAATTACTGCCGCGCGAGGCTTTTTACAGTTCGTTGATCGGCGAGACCACGACCGAGAGCAATTACGAGCACGCGCGGAAGTCTGGCGTTGTTTTCGCGTGGGAAATCTCGGCGAGTACAGCGATCTGTATCTTAAAACGGACGTGCTTCTCCTGGCGGATATCTTTAAAAATTTTCGCGATTCCTGTATCGACACTTACGGATCCCGCGCATTACTACACCCTACCGGGCTACACGTGGGACGCGATGCTGAAGTACACGGGGGTGCGATTCGAATTGCTCACCGATATCGACATGGTAATGTTCGTGGAGCGCGGTATACGCGGCGGTCTGAGTCAATGCTCCAACAGGTACGCGCGAGCCAACAACAAATACATGCGATCGCACGACTCTTCGCAACCGTCGACGTATCTCATGTATTTTGACGTGAACAATTTGTACGGTTGGGCGATGTGCGAGCCGTTGCCGCACGCGAAGTTTCAATGGGTCGACGACGCGGAGAGTCTCGACGTATGTCGTGACATCGGACTCCGCTATCGGTTACATTTTAGAGGTCGATCTTGCATATCCGCGTGAACTCCACGACGCTCACGCTGACCTTCCGTTTTGCCCAACGCGCGATAAGCTTCCTGGAAAACGGTGCGATAAACTCCTCGCCACTCTGCGCGATAAGTCGCGCTACGTGCTGCACTACCATAATCTACAGCAATGCGATACGGATTGCGCGTCACGAGGATTCATCGCGCCCTGCGATTCGCGCAATCTCCGTGGCTTCGCGGATACATAGAGCTAAATACGGGATTCAGAACACACGCTAGCAACGATTTCGAGAGAGAAATGTATAAATTAATGAACAACGCGGTCTTCGGAAAGACAATGGAAAACGTGCGAGATTACGTCGACGTGCGTCTCGTGACGCGTTGGGATGGGAGATACGGCGCAGAGGCGATGATCGCGAAACCGAATTTTCACAGTCGAAGCGTTTTCGCGGAGGATCTGATGGCCGTTGAGTTGCGCAAGCTCAAGGTGAAGTTGAACAAACCCATCTACGTCGGTATGTGCATTCTCGAGATATCCAAGACGCGCGTCTACGATTTTCATTACGACTACATGGTGCCGCTGCATCGCGAAAGATGTAAGATAATGTACACGGACACCGACAGTCTCGTATATTTTCTCGAGTGCGACGACGCGTACGAGGATATGAAGCGCGGCATCGCGAGATTCGACACGAGCGGCTACCCCGAGAACAACGCGTACCGCATGCCGCGCGTCAACAAAAAGATACCCGGTTTGATGAAGGACGAGAACGATGGCGCGGTCATGACGGAATTCGTTGGACTGAGGTCAAAGATGTCGGCCCTTGAAGGTCGAGGGAAAGAGCGACACGAAGAAAATAAAGGGCATCAAGAGAAACGTGGTCGCTAGAACGATAACGTTCGACGATTACATGCGTTGTCTGAACGACGCGATAGAGCAGTCTAGGCGCCAGTCATATATTCGATCGACGTTGCACGAAGTGCACACTGTGTCTGAGTTGAAGCTCGCTCTCAGCCCGTACGACGACAAGCGATACGTCGTCTCCGACTCGTACGACACTCTGCCGTGGGGGCATTACAAGATACCGTCGTGAAAAGGAATTTATTTTATCAACGTTATATATTTTTTACCAATAAAATATACAATTTATGGGTTAGATTTATACGCGCGATCGTAGGAAGGCAGGAATGTTTAAACTGTCTAGTCCTACAAACGTTGATTTTATATAGAAAAAAGCACTCTACAACCTTGCGCGTAGGGAGCTAAAGTTTACATTAAGGAAAAACAAAATAATGTAGTATGTAGAAAAAAAAATATATTAATTTTTTCGTTAACTACAACACAGCTGTCTCATTTATTTATCCATTAGTAACGTTACAGAGTGTCGAGACGCGCGCGACGTTCCGCCCACCAATCGTGCAACTTGCACACGTTCTCCATGGCGCAATTCTTCGCGTGGCGTCCACAGAGGTAAGATCGGATCGTAACGAGGGTCTCCAGTCGACCGATGTCCTCATATTCGACGTCCATCAACTCAATTTTAACGTTGAATTCACCGACGGCGTCGCCGAGAATGTCCTCCAGCCATCCTTTCTTTTCAGCGCCCTTCACGTAGACGAGCTTGAGCGTCTCGCAGTTCAGCCCGTCGCACACGGCGCGTCGGATGATCGTTCTCGCCCGAAAGTAATTGACTTCTCCGTCGTTCCATTTCAAACCATGATGATTCGCCGTCAACCAGCATGCCCGAGATTTTTCCGCTCTCGTCAGGAGATCCCACGCCAATGGCGCGCGAAATATATGGTAAATGAGTTCCTTTCCGTTTCTGGCACGGCCACTTCTTTAACTGCGAACTTTTCGCAGATAACGAATCCCTGCAGATCCACAAATATCGGTACGTCGCGCTCGGCGGACATCGTCTCTCTCTATCTCCGTCTCCTCGAGTCTCATCTCTCGGCGTCTCTCTCTCCTCTCAGAAATCTAAAGAGGAAAGCAAAGTCTCATCGTCCTCGTTCGTCATCTCGCTCGCCCCATCGCCCTCCCTCTCCCTCTCCCTCTCCCTCCTCTCCCGCTCCCTTCCTCTCCTCTCCCTCTACCCACCTCGTCCCCTCCCCTCCCCCATTCTCCCCTCTCCCTCCCCCTAAACTCCCCCCCCCTTCCCCCCCTCCCCTCCCCCTCCCCCCCCCTCCCCCTCTCCCTCTCTCTCCCCCCCTCGTCCCCTCTCCTCCTCTCTCTCTCTCCTCTCATCTCTCTCCTCTCTCTCTCTCTCTCTCTCTCTCTCTCTCTCTCTCTCTCTCTCTACGGACAGTCGCTACCCCCACTCTGTTTGAATTTTTTTCGCTTATCGCGATTTCGTCAGACAAATAGATACGTTCTTCTTCTTCTTCTTTTCTTTACACGATTTTACGGACTATGTTGGTCAGCGGATTGTACTCGATCACGCGATCGTGAATGATTAGACAGTAGGCCGTCGTATTGGAATCTATATTGCGTTTGCAATCGAACTCTATGCGAACGTCCACGGTGGCGCTTTTGACAGATTCGTTCTGACGAGAACAGTCGATCACCACGAACGGGCCCCATTTGTCGAATTCTTCCATCGTTAGGAGCGCGTTCTCGCGCTCGCGTCCGTAATACGACTTTTGAAATTTCACGTACATGTCGTACAGTATGGCCGTTCTACGTTTCTCAAAATCCAAGTTCATATCGTCGTAGGGATAAAAATCTGAATTTAAGTACAGTTTTACGTTGGTGAGATTACCGTTATCGAACTCGGAGGCGTGTTTCAATAAGTTGTTAGATTTCCCGGTTTGCAGCGCGAAAATGACTTATCGCGGTTTCTCAAGCTGCGTCGCTGCTTTCACGGCCCACGAATGCTTGTTCGTGGTCTGCAGCAACGGGTACTCGTACAGATCCCACGAACGAAAGCTCATACTTAGATATCGTCCGCTCTCCAATGTTCGTAAAAGGGACAATTTATTGACGTTGTTCAACACCACGTGCGGCATTCGCCACTGCACTTTCAACAGAGTAATCCCAGGATTCTTGTAGCGTTCCGGTTTCGTGATGATGCAATTGGCGTCGTTTCGGGAACGTATCAGAATGAGTTCGTGTCGCGCGTTTATCACCACGCGTTTGTATTCCTCGCAAAAACCTAGTAGTTCGTCGAGGGATACGCATAAATTGAAATCACCGATTTTGAATCTCCAACGAGGTTTTCCGTTATCCTCGATCACAGTCCATCCCGCGTTTTGCAACTTCTTGCTCTTCTCAGCTGACAGCGACACGAAGTTCTTGATCGAACTCGTTATTCCGACGTTTCTGTTCCTGTCGATCTCCACCCCGTTGAGTTCGTATCGAATCTCGTCGAACGTAAACGCCACGCAATTGTTGTCCATCGTCGTATCCGAATTCGTTTCCGGAACGTCGTCGTCGGAGAGTACTCCCTCGATGTACAGAAAACTTTCGCTGGGTAGAGTGTATAGATCCTGCTGCTGTATCGGTATTCGTATTTCGTCGCTATGTCTGAACGTGGTATTGCCATATGGATTGTAAGTATGAGTCTCGATTTTGACGATGCGATCGTCGAAGATCGGCTCACCTCCGATACTCAGGATGTCGGCCATGATCGTTCCTCACGACGAATCCCAGAGATCGTAGAAAAGCGACGTTCGCGGCGCTCAGTCCGTTTTTTCTCTTCTCTCTTTGTCCTTTCGTCGGAGCGTCGAACAATGACGGTCGCGGGGCAACGGTGGATGTGGCTCTCGCGAACGACTCGTTCAAAACGAGCATCTTTCGCGCACGCGCATATCCGTTCCTGATTTTTTTTCTTTTATCTTCTGCGTCGCACGTGTAGTCGAACCGTTATCTCTTCCCCGCGAAAGTCGATCAATCGTCGATTTGATCCACGACGCGCAACGTTAAATCGGTTATACTCCGCGCGATGACCGGAAGGTAAATGATCTGCGTCGGAGTCTCCGACAGTTTATATCCCGATGGAACGTTCGGCGCGAATTCGTGTATCGTGTGCGCCGACTTGCCGTTGCTATAGGCTCCCGCGGTGACGTTGCATTCCACGCGAATGATATTCACGCACATAATATTTACCGGTTCGGCGGACCATTTATTCGGCTCTAGTACGCGACGTGTTGAGAAACCTAACAAAGAACCAACGTTGTTCGGTTTGGTGAAGTCAACTCTATAGGCGCACTTAATCTCACTTCTCATGGTGTTCTCGTTAGCGCGCAGAATTATGGAGCGTCCGCTTTTCTCGTGGTCGTCATCGATATCATCCACGTATATGTAATCGTCTCTCTTCTTCTCGCTTATACCGTGCGAAGAAATCGTACGTTTCTTGCGGAGGATACCCGTTCTCAGGTATTTACCTATAGCGTCCAGTTCGTACGATCCTTTGGGAATAGCGATCACGTCGTCGTCGATGTCGAAGTAAAATCTATTGTTCGTGGAGTCAATGTTCGGTATCGTGTTGTACGTCTCAAAATTCGCGAGACCTATTTCGTATTCGCCGTCGCTCAGATCCAGAGCGGGAAAATGGCTGGCCGAGAGGACGCTGCTTCTTCCTGTTAGCGAGAGAGTCAGCGACATAGCGTGATTGTTTCTCCCTTTTTCTCTCTGTCAGAGACGTTTCCAGTCGACCTCTCAGAGGAATCGCAGACACAATTGACCGCAGATGCTCTGATCGAACGTCTGATACGATTGTACACGATATTCGCGTCACTCCCGAGATATCGCTCGAGTTCCCTCGGGGGTCGAAGATTTCCAAAACTGTCAAAGTAGATCGCGTTGTTTCCCCTTTTCGCATGGGCGACCCAGTGCGTACCCGAGCCCTCCGAGTCGTCGAGATTCACGATTCCGCACTCATCGCAACGTACCTTCGTCGGTAACGCGTCGCGCATGAACACGCCCCTAAAGAAAGGTATGCGCGAAAGGCGCGCGGACCGATTCAATTGTTCGTTCGTCGTGACGCCTAACGGTAACAAATCGAGCGTCGTCGTCGTCGTCGTAGTCAGCGTCTTTTTCGGTAATTTTTTTTACCCGTTCTCGTCTTTCTGCTCGTCACGCCGCTACCGTGCTTGTACAGCGCGAGATACAGTCCGCGACCTTCCAATGCGCGATTGTGACGTTGCAGTTCCTCGAGCTGACGTCGAGCGGCCTTGCCGTCGTTCACCGCCTTGGCCACGCCAGCAGCTCCACCGGTCAGGGATCCGAGCGCTCCCAATATCGGTAGAAAAGGTAGAATGCCTCCGCGTTTCGCCACCGGGAGAATTTTCTTCCTCGTTACCGCTCTCCTCTTCCTCTTTCTCATGCCCATGCCCAATTTCGTTTTTGCTTTTATAGCAGCCCATACAGCGGTCGTGGCGGCTCTCTCGCCAAGGGTTGTGCCGCTCGCCGTGATACGCTCGCGCGCCTTTTCAGCTAGCGACGTGTCGATCGGCGAGATCGCCGCTTCGCGAGTAAGCGATATCTTGCTCGCGACACGCCTCGTCCAACGGATTGATACCTCGATCACCGCGCGCTAGTCGCTTGGCGAGACGAGTACCCACAGAATTGATAGCCGGGAATGTGTAATTCGATGGAATGCGCGATTATCGCTTTGTCGAGGAGGCCGCTGCCGACGCTTCGCGCCGCTGCGCGCGACATGCGCCGCAATCCCTTATGAGCGATGGCGGACCGTCTATGTGCGTTCTCTGCCACGGACGATTGTAATGTTCCAAACACGGACGACAGTCCGGTACGTCGGGATCCGTCCTCAGATAAACGGGCAATTTGTCCCACAGTCGATCGACGTAGTCGGAAAAGTCGCGGAGCAGAAGTGTCTTCGACACGAATTGCAGTTGCTCGGCGGACAGATCGAGAATATCGCGTTTATCCGCCAGGAGGAGAAACATCGCGGTCACTGGGGGCGTAAACCGCTCGAACGTACGTATAAATAGGGCAAGTGCGCGCGCACGCGCGTAACAATGCGATTTGTGAGACAACCGTCGGCGATAGGAGTGTCGAATCTCGATTGCAAGACGCGACTGACGTCGGGTTTAACGTCGAGAGAGACGCGTCGACACGGTCCTCTTTTACCGATCGCAATACGTTGCGTCATCTGCGGCCCTTCCAACTGCGGTAAGACAAACGTGTTGATAAGCCTACTGGGAAGTCCGCACGGTCTGCGTTTCGAGAACGTATACGTGTACTCGAAATCTCTGCATCAGCCGAAGTACCGTTACCTCGAGAGACTGTTCGAATCGATGGACGAGATTGGTTATCGCGCGTTCTCCAATAATCGCGACGTCGTGCCGCCGAGCGAGGCGCTCCCCGATTCGATATTCGTGTTCGACGACGTGGCCTGCGACAAACAGGACGCAATCAGGGAGTACTTCGCCATGGGTCGACATTCGAATATCGATTGTTTCTATCTCTATCAAACGTACGCTAAGATACCTAAGCATCTGATACGCGACAACGCGAATCTGCTGATTCTGTTTAGACAAGACGGGACTAATCTGAGACACGTGTACGACGATCACGTGAGCCCCGATATGTCGTACGAAGATTTTTGCGCGTTGTGTCGCGAGTGTTGGCGGCGCAGGTACGGTTTCGTGGTTGATAGACAAGGACAGCGCGCTACAAAACGGCAGATACAGACGGGGATTCAACGACTTCGCCGTACTGTAGAGCGATCAGTAGCTGTCGAACGTTCCGAGAGCGACGCGAGGGACACCGCTGAACGAGAGAAGACTGCGCGACAGATCGCTAAAACGCGCGCGTCGATACACAGAAAATACAGAGCGTTGAAAACTGGCAGTATGGAGAACGAGATCGCTCTCGAGAGACGATTCAAACTGATCGTCGACCCGTTGAAACAAATCGTCGAACACGTCGAAAGAGGCGAATCCAAGAACGACAATGCGACGACGACAAAAGGAATTGTAGTTAAAAAGAAACGCGAGGATAGCGAAGGTGACGACGACGACGACGAAGGAAAATTCGCGCGACGGATGATATCGAGACCTGAGAAGAGAAAAAAACAAACGAGCGCCAAGTCGGAGATGCCCGCGATCCACTCCACGCCTCTGGAACCGCGAAAATTATTACCGTACGAGCGGATGGAGGAGGAGGAGGAGGAGGAGGAGGAAGTTTTCGAGACGCACCCGTCGCCGTTGTCCTCCCTCAAAACGTCCGTGAGGGACGTTCTACGAACGCCGCAGGGCCACGAGGAACTGCACAGTAAATTGGGCCAGTTGGGACGAAGATACGTGGGTGCTCTTCTAAGCGGGGACACGAAAAACGAAATGGATCACGTTTACGGTGTGTACATAGGGTTTGACGGCACGATGCTCGGCGACAAACGGTTCGACGTGAACGCGGACGACTCCGTGATCGTGGACGGGGAGAGATACGCGGGCACGCGCGGCTTGTACGAACTAATCTTCAAGAGGATTCCCGATGACGCAATTTATACCAAGGACGACGTACAAAAGTATACTGTTGGCGACAAACGCTTACAGACGCCGGTCACAGTGCCCTTAAACCCATCATGGGTAACAAAGGACATAAATACAAACACATCATCGCTCCGTTGTTACCGCGCGATAGAATAAGTATAGAAAGGGCGCTGGCGTTACCGTCCAGATTACCGTCGATCATGAGATTGAACGACAATACAATAGATTACGTTTATTGGGACGACCCTAACGAATTGGTGGATCATCTTCGATTTCTCGAGGCCTCTCGTCGAGCGGGCAACGACGCGCACGGTAACAAGATTCAGTCGATAATCGAGGAGCTTCGCGAGATCGGTCTGATTATAAATTGAACCGTCGCGTCGACCGCGACGGCAGTGCGATTCTCGACGAGATTGGCGCAATGTCGGTGAACAAATTCGGAATGTCTCTGAGGAAACGCGGCGACGGCGGTGGATTCGCAACGGAAAGATCGCGATCCTCGATCGACTCCCTAAGAAACTACGTGCGAGACAGCGCGCTCTGCTTGAACGAGAATTCCTACGACGCGAGGGAGCGCAAGCTACGACGTCTAGCCGCGCCGGAGATCGACAGCGACGCGACGAACCAGAGTTACGTCGAACGCGCGCTTCGAGAATCGGGAAAGGAGATCGAGTCGTTTTACGAAAAAACGAATAAGTCATTGTCGACGGTGAAAAGCGAGGTGGACAGGATAAACGGCGACGTGAACGGACTCAGAACTGCGTTGAGCGAATTCAAGGAGACTGAAAAAAACGCGGGAAAAAACAGATATTCGACGCGCGGAAGGCCATCGGAGAGACGACGAACGAGACGAATTCGTTGAGAAACGACGTGAATAAGACGAACGGTGTCATGAGCGGACTGAGAATCGCGATGAACGATTTTCTGGCTAAATTCAAGGAGATTGAAAAACAGATACAGAATTTAGAAGAATCCAAGTCCACGCACACGGAGCAGATACTCGGCGCGCAGAAAGCCATCGAAGAAACGACGGCAAGACGAATTCTTTGAGAAACGACGTGAATAAGATCAACGGCGTCATGAGCGGACTGAGAATCGCGATAAATGATTTTCTGTCCAAATTTGCGAGATTGAAAGAGTGATGGTGACGAAGGAATCGCTCGCGAGAGAGATAGCGATAGCGAAAGCGGATATTCGCGGTAACAGGGGGGAACGTCAATAAGGAGGTACATGAGCCGTCTTTTCTGCGTGCAGTCGAGAGAGGAAGACACGCGCGCAACGATGAGTGCCGAGAAGCGGAAACTCGTGGAGGAGCTGCATGCACCGGCGCGGAGAAACTTCCCGCGACGTCGCGTCGTGGTGCGCGGTTACGACGATCTGTGGCAGGCTGACGTAGTTGAGATGCGTCCCTACGCGCGACACAACAAGGGTTACTACTACATACTAACGGTTATCGACGTATTGAGCAAGTACGCGTGGGCGTTACCGCTCAAGAACAAAAGCGGAAGCGCGGTAGCCGCGGCCCTGTCGAGGATATTTCGCGAGGACGCACGATATCCGAGAAATCTGCAAACGGATAAGGGAAAGGAGTTCTACAACGCTAACGTGCGAGGGATTATGAGAGAACGCGACATAAATCACTACTCGACGTACTCGGTGATGAAGGCGTCGGTGGTGGAGAGATTCAATCGCACACTGAAGAACGACATGTGGAAACTTTTCACGCTCAACAGCTCGTACGCGTGGGTTGACGCGCTGCCGCGTCTGTTGTCGAATTACAACCACCGCAGGCATAGAACGATCGGAATGCGACCGGCGGACGTGACGCGCGCTGTCGCCAAGAGACTCCTGTCCACGGTGTACAGTCGCGCGAAGATCGCCGCTCCGGGTAGATTCAGGATGAACGATCCGGTGCGCGTGAGCAAATTCAAGACGCTGTTCGAAAAAGGCTACACCCCCAACTGGACTACCGAGATCTTCCGTGTCGCCAAGATACAACGTACCAATCCTGTGACGTATCTGTTGAAAGACTACCGCGGGGAACCGATAGCCGGAGGATTTTACGAGCACGAGTTGCTGCGAGTTTCCGACCCCGACGTTTACTCGTGAAAGTGTTGCGCAAACGAGGCGATGACGTATATGTAAAGTAGTTGGGAATGGACAGTTCGCACAACTCGTGGATAAAGAAGACAGCTGTGTTATAGTTCTTTAATGTTTTCCTTAATCTAAACTTGACATGTATTTCTTAATAATGATAAAAAAACAAACTATTTTATTCCATGGGTACATCCTCGGTATAATCATGACTGCAGGAGGCGACGGTCATTCCATGGATACATCCTCGGTATAATCATGACTGCAGGAGGCGACGGCTGAAGTGTTGTCATATTCGGATTTAGTTTTCAGGATTTGTATTTCGTTTAATCGGGCGTTTATCATTTGCGCTTCAAGTTCCATTTTTTTTACTTCGGCTAATATATTGTTGATTTTTTTGTGCGTTTCCTTCATTGTATTAATACAATTGTGTTTAATATAAAATGAAAAAAAAAAAAAACGTTAATCGCTTTGCAAGTGAAAAGAAAAAATATGATTATACTTACATCGCAAGAAAAACGTGATTTTTATTCTCCATGTTGTATTCCATTTTCAAACATTTTGGAGAATTTTGTGATATATTTTTAGCCGCTGCGTACAAACGCATGGAGCTTTGCGCTATTGCCATTGTTTGAGTTACCGCCGTTTCTTGATCCGTATTCAGCGCGTCGCAAGCCTCTACTAACTTTTTCACAGCCTCCATCGTGAAGAACTTTAACGGTAGCTCACAAATTGAAGCCCCTTATATACTCATTTAAAAGAAATTTTTTAAAGTAAAAGTGTGATAATAGATTTATCTTCGAACGTCAGTTCCTGTTTTGTCCTACATTATTGCACTAAATTTTAATATGTATAATTTTATATAAAGATGAAATATCTAATATCATATGCAATTAACCTCTGACCCGCGTCGTGATATCTATTTCCGATCGTATGCTATGTTATAGTTTCTATACACCGCGTCGTGATATCTATTTCCAATCGTATGCTGTGTTATAGTTTCTATATTATAGTTTTTATGTTCTCATTAATGTAAGCTTATTCTTAATAATGATAAAAACAAACTATTTTCGAATAACATATATTTTATATTTCAATCTTCACTGTACATATTTTTTCTATACATATTATAGTTTTTATGTTCTCCTTAATGTAAGCTTATTGTATTTCTTAATAATGATAAAAAACAAACTATTTCCTAATAACATATATTTTATATTTCAATCTTCACTTTACATATTTTTTCGCATGTTAACAATAATTTACTGATGATTATCAAAATACAACTCAAGTTTATAACTTCTACCTAAACGATTAAATCTCTTAAGCATTTCGTCAAAATCCAACCACTTGCCGATGCATTCTCGACATTGGTTGGCCGGTCTAATTATACACAGAATTTGTTTTACATGCGGCGCACTCTATTTTTCTGTACATTTCTAGCCCGTACAGCTCATCAAGAGGCACGGTAGTGTCTCGCGCCAAGTTACGCGCAGCGCGAGACCACCGAGCCTCTTTTACGCCGAGACGATTTTTCAAGGGACCTTCGATTAATTATCAGTTTTCAATTACAGCTGATCCGATCGACTTCTAACTTGGCCCGATGGATAGCTTAGGTTCGATTTGTATAAGAAAAGTGTTTTTATTTTTCCTACGTGCCTTACGAGCGGAGATATCGCGATGCAAAATCTAAATACGGTGAATTTGACATTAAGATACTCCGTTTTCTCCTTCTCCGTCGTACTTGTAGGCATGTAATGAAGTGCGAGGACGGGGGTGAGGAAATGTACAGTTCACTCTTTCGACGACGGCGGCGCTCGCAAGCTAATAATGCAGTGTAGCGTAGTGAAGTCGAGTGCAGTATGTGACAGTGCAAGACGCGCGATGCGCGCGACATTGAAAAAAATTAGGTTAGTAATGAGGTTAGAGACATATCAGGAGACACGGCAGTGTCTCAAGTACGCGCGGAGCGAGACTGACCGTGACTCTTTACGCGACGCGACGATTAATTCAAGGTAATTGTTTTACATGTAATATTATCCTATATATCTATTATTCTATATATTACTATTACTACGTTTACGCGAGTGTTACTTCTGTATAGTAACTTACGATAATTCCTTCGCGTAAACGGGATTTTGTAGTAACTTACGATTTACTCCGCGTAAACGAGTGAATTATCGTAAGTCGTAAGTTACTACAGAAGTAACGATCTGCCAGGCACGACAGACAGCCAGAATTTACACAGGTTAATCTAGTTGTGCATAACATGGGTATAAATATCGACGATCTGGGACTCTCTCATTGGGGCGACATAAGACTCATAAAGAATCAGAAAACGTTTCTGATGAGGAAAGACGCAGAAATGTAAATTTTAGAATAAACACACTTGTCGATATGCATGCTAAATTCGCATATTTTCCTTTCGTGTGTTTTGAAAAAACGTTCGAGTCCGGCTCGCGAATCAAGTTCGCCGAGCCGGACTTGTGAGCTAAACACGTACGTGAGTAGACCCCGTTACAAAGTCCGAGATTTAAATACGGCCCGTATATAGATACACGAGCCGTATTTAAATCCCGGAGAATCTCAATCTTTATCAATCAGTCTGCCACTATATATTCTGTTAGTAGTTTTATTAATTTCAAAATTAAATAAATATTGAAATTTATTTAATTTCACTTTAGACAGTCCGTTGAAGAATGGAGAATACAGTAAAAGGCATGATTCCAGAAATAATATTTCACAAATCTACAACATTAATAGTACAATCGTCAGCGAACAAAATAGTAGTGTTCATGGACAAAACCCGCTACAGCAGAGAACGTTTTGTTAAATCGTGCTCATCTTCGGACGATGTGTGTACCTATGGAGAATCTGAAAAACAAAGAACAAATTCTATTTGTAGCTATATAGAAGAATATACAAAGAATGCTACATTACGGCAGAAATGTAGCTTTGAATCCAGGTACATAAGTAGATATAAATATATACGACGTAGATTTACTCCTTTTGAACGGTGTCTCTATGTAGTACATATGCATTCCGCATATGTATTTTTCAAAATTAAGCTGTGTTTTAAGTCTGGCAAACCAAGCTGCCGCACAGCTACGATAATTTGGAAAAATACCTATGCGGAATGCATATGTAGAGATATCAATTAGTTAGGCTACTTACATCAAGCGTTAGACCGTATTGGCTTTTAGTTTTTAAGACGATGGGAGTGGTGAAATTTTCATTTTATTATAATAAAATAGACCATCGTTTTTATATTGTTAAGTTGTAATTACAAAAGACGATGGGGTTGGTGGTGGGATTTTTATTTTATTCTAATAAAATAGGCCATCAAATTTTAATAACTAAACGCCAATACGGTCCGCGCTTGATGTAAGTAGCCTAATTGATATCTCTATGTAGTACATATGCATTCCGCATATGTATTTTTCAAAATTAAGCTGTGTTTTAAGTCTGGCAAACCAAGCTGCCGCATAGCTACGTTAATTTGGAAAAATACCTATGCGGAATGCATATGTTCTATATAGAGATATGAATTAGTTAGGCTACTTACATCAAGCGCGGACCGTATTTGCTTTTAATTTTTAAAACGGGGGTGGTGGTGGGATTTTATTTTTATACAAATAAATACTACTAAAGTCATTTTTACGTGCATGCGTGTGTGTGTCTCTCTCTTTCTTTCTTTGTGCGTGTATGTTTGTGTATATAAAATTAAGTATATTGTTTGTTTGATTACGCTGAGTTGTATTTGTATTCTATGTCGCAAAATATACGTTATAAATATGTAATGCTTATATGATCCCTAATACCACAAAAAGAAATGATATCACAACAAAATTACCTTTAAAAAAAAAAGGTAAATAAAAGCGCCATGTACACGCGCAGCATGTTAGCTCGAAGAAAGTGGTTATGGACATTAATAACACATTTATTACAAGATATTATTTAAAAAGAAAAACGTACATGTTGGCGAAGAGTGGATTTCATTGTTTCATTTCATTATTTTTATAGTTCTATATAGTTATATTAGAAATGGAATGAGACGTATTTCGAAGGAAATGGGGATGAGGGGTTAAGTGTAAAAAGATAGAATGTGAGCAGTGTTTCTGATTTATTAATATTTTTTAATAATAATTAAAAATACCTAAATTCTTGTATACATGTAACGGATATTGCTAATTGCGGATTGTTAATATTTTTTCTACAAATATTAACAATTATTTAAATTCTTATATATAACGTTAAATACATACAATTATCGACAATATTACGCGCACGCCTTACCCTACGGAAGAGTTACCAACTGAAACGTCGCGTCAGATCGCCGCGTGTCGCGGCGTCGCGCGACTCGAATTCTGCAAGAGCGAAGGAGACAGAAAAATATATATCCGTCTCTTTCTAATTGCCCGACGTTGCCCGATACACCGACAGGGCACGAGACTTGTGGTGCGTATGCTGTAGGGGCCGATTTGTGGCATCACTGGGCTGAAGTCCCATGGAGCGGATTGCACGGAAGCAGAATTAGCGGATCATCAATCACAGGACTGCTTTATGACAGCTTTTATACGCGACACGCGATCAAAGGAGCATACAGCTTTTTAAAAAAAGTTAAAAAGTAGATGTAGAATTTTTGTCAACAGATTGCAAGGTATATAATTAACATTTTTATTGAATTTAAATAATAAAGAAATAATAAATAGATAAAAATTTGAGAAATCTTTTGTTATAGCATTTTAAGATTTTTATTGTTTTAAATTTCTTATATTTAATAGACTAAACGAAATATTTATATGTGTATATAGATTAGAATCGCTCTCCTTGAAGAATATAATAAAAAACCGATCACTTTTGGTATATTATGTACTAATTTACTAAATAAATTACATATAATATATTACAGTTATAACAACTTATTCTGCATGAAAATCTAAAAAAATTTTCACATAACTTTTTTACCCCTGGTTTCCATGCACGCGTTGCCATGCGCTTAGCGCGCGTTTGATGCGCGTCTCCACGCGTTTCACCAATCAAATTGGTTTCCATGCACGCGTTGCCTTGCGTTATAATGCGCGTTTGACAGCATCTGCACGCATTCCACCAATTAAATGCGTGCTTTTTTGACGCGCGCGATAGCGCGTCATAGCGCGTTGAAATTAAAATTTTTTAACCCTTTCAGACGCGCGACGATCGCGTCGCGTTTTGTTGAATTCGGCTAATTTCAGTCGAATTTCGGTATTAATGACAGCTTGTCATATTTAATCATACATACATAATGTCAATAAACAATAATAATTCTTGCGGAAAACGACGAATCAGTAAATGAATTATTATAAACTCAGTTCATCTTCGTAGTGCTTGTGGGATTTTAAATAGTAATTTATAAGATAATGTATATAAAAGGAAATTATGGGCTGAATAGCCTATGAATTACATGTAACGGTTAAGAAAAATAAATATATAATTAAAAATAAATAATTTAAATAATATTATAAAATATATAAAAAATAATATATATATAGATATATATAAGTATATAGCTATACATACACAACAATTATAACAAAAACTATAATTTTATAGAGGATTTGTAAAAACCCGATGGAAATCTCTCGGGACAGATATTTCCGGGAGAATAAAAAATAATAACGAGAAGTGGACAAGCAGCTACACAAATCTCAACTTGGCCCTTATGGGAGAGCATGGCATTTTTAAAACAAGTGTCGCACCGCGGCCGTAAGCATATTATTTTTTATATTATAATTATCTTAATAATGAATAATTTGAGAAACAATAATTAATTGAGTATCTTTACTACATACATATAATATAGAATTTGTAATGCAATTCATTTTTCCTATTAGAACAATAACGAATATGTCACATGAAACCGAAAGCAATATAAGAAAGTCTATCTCACCGATAAAAGAAACGAGTCATAATGAATCATTTGCATCACAAGAAAATTCGCAATTTATTAACCTTATTGATGTCCCAAATAATCGAAATCCAAGTCAAAGTAAAAATTTTTATAATATAATATTTTTATAACATAATAATCTGAGCAATAAAAATAATTAAAACAAAACCAAAATTAAAACGTACATTTAATATTAATAATAACAATCACTTAACAGTTTAATAAAATTACAAGTCTCTATATGTACAGCTGAAGAACTATTAAAATCAAATATTGGAGGCCTTCTTCACAATCTTGTTCTTCAAATTCTCGTGAAAAAAGATGTCACACCACAACAAAGTTCCCTTAAGCGCCCTTCACTCTTTATAGAAAAATCTTCTACGTCTACTTCATCT
>JASTWL010000902.1:0-67388 GCA_035220575.1 Temnothorax rugatulus | reverse complement strand
CGAAAATATGAAAATACTATTGCAAGGAAAAGCGTTAAGATGCGTCCCTCACCTGTGTATCGACGCCCGCGGGAGCATCAGCTCGCGTCGCAGCGTCCGAGGGACTCGCCGCGGCGCGAGCGTGAATGCACCGGGAGGTATGCGAGCGGGAAACTGGAATTGCGTTCTCTTCGTTCCCTCGTGCAGCGCGGCGCGACGCGGCGCAGCGCGGTGCAGCGCGGTGCGGATCAATTATAAAGCATACGCGGAGAGCGCGAGCGGGTAGCGCGGGGTGTCAGCGTTTACATTCGCTCTTTCGCGGGACGAGCGCGCGAGGATGAGGACGAGGAGAGCCGCAGAGTCTAACGACTAGAAGTAACAAGTGCTGTAGGTTGCCAGCCGGCAACCTTGCGATAGTGATCTCAGCAGCTGGCCGCTATAACTAGCTAACTGAAATATCTCGCGCACGGTTGTATGTCGCGATGTACGTGGTGTCCCATCAGAAATGAAGATTATTAGGATCAAACGCTTTCAATCGCTATAAAGTAAACTCTAAGAGAGCTCGATCACCAAATTTCACTGTCAAAAACATTTGTTAATTCGATTAAATTGCAAAACTTTTCTGCAAAACTTTGTTTCTTTCCAGTTATGTCATTGTATAGCAAGTGTTACAGTAAAGCGCGCGCGCAAACACACACACATTCAGTTATTTCATTACTTTGTATCAAGTATAAACATAAACATATATTTTGACGGAACTTGAAGAATTGAAAATATACCTACATAAGAATCATTAAAAAATCAGAAAAGAATTGAGATGAAGACTTTTAGTTGACACATAAAGCTGGATGTACACTTAGCGAACGAACACCGAACGTAAACGTTTGTTGTCATTATTCAACAGATATAATCAAAAATTTCAAATTGCTACATGCAGCAAACATCGAATCCGGTCAAATTCTAGTATTTGGTGCAATCGAAAGAAAGAACAAACAACCTTGGAGCAAAAACGCGAATATCTGAACGTTCGCATTCGCTGTTCGTTCGCTAAGTGAATACCTAGCTTAATACATGTGATAAAAGCATTTACGGAAAATTGGATTGTGTTTACATTATATACGCACATGCACACGATCCCACTTGGCTTCTGAAGCCTTATTTACACGTTTAACTACACATGTACACATATATTATAAAATATGGTTAATTATAATTTTCCGCAATTGCATATATTACGATGTAAACCTTAAAATTTTTTAATAGTCAAAATTTTTGATCCAAATTTAATTATTTGTGCAAAATCCGGAAAAGCGTCCAATTTATGAAGTATCTAATCTTTCTTATATATTATATATATATATATATATATATATATATAAAGGCTGTGATTTCGCAAAAAAGCTGCAACATATATATATATATATATATATATATATATATATATATGTATAGGGAAACGAAAGCAAAATGGCACCTGCAGGTATAACGGACCTGCTCTCAATATATTTAAACCATTAGCACCTTGTAGTGGCAACTAGCATTATTAGGTAGTATATATCTTCCAATCATATTCGGTCAGTGCGCTCGAAGCTGTCATTCGTCGGCACTGTAATTTAGCAAGATAAGATTTCAATTTTATGGTTTTATATAAATTTTGCGATTTTCAACTAGTTTACAGTTTATTTGGGTTTATCATAATGAGTTTTACTGATGCATATATAAATTAATATTGTTTCTTTTGGTTTTAAAGTAAAAAAAATTAAAACATAGTACAACATAACTTCAAGTTTAGAGATTGATTTAATCAGTACCCAAAAGGCAAAACGGACCGGGCAAAGCGGAACATGGTCTGTTAAGGATATTATGACTTTGACATTGTTTAAGCGTTATTATTGTTATTGCTTCTTTATAGAGAAAGCTCTGTTTTCACGAAAAAAATTTTTTTCAGTTTTCCTTGCCAATGTATTTAGAATGTTCTAAAACATAAAAAAATCACATCTTTGCAAAATGTCCGTGTGTGTGTGTACGGATTTGATGTCCATGGTTTGTTCTAACTTCCGTAAATTTTGAGCTATCGGGCTCAATTTTTTTTTTAATGTAGAGTATCATTAAAGGAAGGTTGGTATTAAATTTGGCGATGATCGGTAAAGGAGTTCACTTTTTATAAAATTTTGAATTTTTTGAAAAATGTCTGTGGCAACTCTAACTTCCGCAAATTTTGAGATATTAGGTTATTTCTAATTCTATTATATTTTTTAGTTTTTTCTATCTCTATTTCATATATATAATTCTTTAAGATTTGGTTGATTAGACCCAGCTTTATACGCGATCAAAAATCCATAATTTTTTTAGAAATGCCTGTGATAGTTCTAACTTTCGCAAATTTCAAGATATCGGGCTATTTCTAATTTTATTATACTCTTCAGTCTTTTCTACCCCTATTTCATATATAATTCTTTACGATTTGGTTGATTAGATCCAGCTTTATACGTGATCAAAGGTACATATGCGAAATCCATATATGGACCATGTAGCCTAAACTCCCAAAGTCAACATCGATTTGACATTGTGTCAATTGTAAAACCCCACTTGTGCTACTAAGCTAACCCTTTTTTAATTCGTAAAAGGGTTAAATTTAAAATTTAAAAAAGTGTGCAAATTAGAAACTTGCACATTGCTTTCTCATCATTACAGACCGCTACCATTGCTCCTATTTTATTTCGCTTATAAAGCTTCTTCTATGAGAAAGCTAAACTAATAAATACTAATACTAATACTAATACTAATAAATACTAATAAATACTAATAATTATGCATCAAATAAAATACAAGCTTCCTCATAAGAGGAGCTTTGTGAGCGAAATAAAATAGGAGCAATGGTAGTGATCTGTTATGATGAAGAAGCAATGAAGTGTGCAAGTTTATAATTTGCACACTTTGTTAATTTAGATGGTAAATAACTACAAAAGAAAATCGAATCAACAGTCTTGGGACAAAAATAGTATGAAAAATGCTATTGTAAAAGTTGCTACTAGTGCAATGGGTCTCAATAAGGCGTCGATTTTATATAATGTGCCAAAAACAACTTTAAAAGGAGACTAAATATAATTCTACCAAAGATATTGACAAAGCCACAGAAAAAAAAGATAGGTAGGTCCATTTTGCCTCTAAGGATAGTCCGTTTTACATTGAAGATAAAATGGACCAAAAGGAAGATATTAAAAATTATTTAATATCTTTTTTATCTATGATTTGATTAAAGTCTGATTAATAGGTAATAAAGGAAAATAAATAGTGATTTGTTATGTTATAATAATTTTATAACAAAGCTTACCTACTGCTTCTGCGTAAATATTTTTTTTCGTTAAGTGTGCCGTTTTGCCTTCGTTTCCCCTATATATATATATATATATATATATATATATATATATATATATATATATATATATATATTATATATATGATTTGGTAATTCACATTTATACAATTTATCATGTCGTTATCCGTATTCATAATATCTAATGTTGTCATTCCAGCTCTCTATTCGTTATCTCATATTAATCCAATTCCTATAAGAGAAGTAATTTGCTAATTAATGTATGTACTGTCTATACACACATATCAGCAAATTACTTCCTTTATATAGCACTGACACAGAAACTGTTATATTTCATAAAATTTTTTGTTAATAACTTCTTAATAAACAACGAGTAAAACCTTTTGAAGGTCACTCAGCAGGGTTGACAACATATGTCAAGGTCAAAGTCATTGACGGTGGTTGCGTAAAGATAAACTTTTACCTTATTATGTAATATATAAAAATTTATGGAATATATAAAGAAACTATCAAAATCTGAACTTTTTTTTTAATAAATAAATAATTGAATTAATTAAATTATCTTGTTATTAAATAACACAGTTTGCAAATACATTACAGTTTGAAAGTATTTTCCATTATGTATTCAATTATTGCATTGCAAGTTTATTTTTCTCGAGTTTAATCGTACACGGAGAGAATTTTCTCTCAGAATTTACCCTGAAAATCAGGGTATAGGTGGGACAATATGGTATTTCCAAGAATTTTATGAGAGTCTACTCTGATTAATATCTAGCACATAAAAAATATTAATATCTATCACAATAAAATATATAATGTGTTCGGTTAATTTTACTAAAATGTATGGTAAAATTTCCATAATTGTAAAATATCCTAAAAATTTATGATTTTTTAATATGTTCAATACAATAAATGCCAAGTAGTGATAAACATATAAAATATTTTTGTATAAATTTTACAATGTAGCAGAATATTTTCATTCTGGCTTAGTCGCTCATGATGATTTCAACATGCAGCATGGTAATTTCAACATGCAGCATGGTAATTTCAACATGCAGCATGGTAATTTATGCTTTGATTGCATAATGTGGCGGTCTACGCCACTTGAGACACACGCCCGCGCGGTAACTCAGCGGTAGCTATAGTTCGGCGCGACGCCGCTAGGCGCCGCATCGCCGGTACCGTTACTCGTGTTTAATTTCCAACACAACCTGTATATAAAGGGACCACCCGGGGCCTCACAGATCATAATAAACGTTAACGTATTTTCCGGGTATGTACCCGTATACAACCGCCCGGGTATCGGACGAGCGGACGGGTACGTCCGGATACCCGGGGTATTCCGAGCTCTAATAAAGATAAACATAAATTATATCATACAACATAATTATGCAATCAAAGCATTTACTTACAGTAAGGAAAACTTCACTAAAAATATGTACATTTTACGAAGCACATTGTAAAAATTTTGTCTCAGAATACTTTACAATCTGCTTGGTAATTTTTATTACGTTGTTTGTAAAATGTCTTTTGTATATTTCAAAAATTCCTACTATTACCGATAATATTTGGTAGGTTACCAAGATGTCCCAAAGGTATTACCAAACATGGTAAAACTTGTAGTGAATTTTGCGGTAAAATATAATGAAAAATTCTCTCCGTGTACGATTTTGCAAGTTTATTAAATCCAAAAGCGCAGTTTCATTTAGTAAATATTTACCTGGATGACGAAGCTCGTACTTGCTCCTATCCAGATTCTTCTCGCGGCACACTTTGTCCAGGATTTCTCCAAGGTTCATCTTCGGACTGACCCTCGACACGTACAGCTGATTTCTCGGCAAATGTACCTGCACCGATAATCAAGTTGTCGCGTATCACATTACCGATTTAATACATCCGCACTATGAATATACTATAAGTTCGCAACTGATTCTAAATCTCGCAGGAACCAGATAACATAAGAGTGTATCATTTACTTTTAGTATTTGTCGAGAAAATACGTCAAATTGCTTTTACTTGCTATACTTATTTATACATCGCATTTTTTCAAAAGACCTTTACTTTTAGGATTAAATTATATATAAAATTCTAACATAAGTAAAAAAAAATGTAATAAAATGTAATAAAATGTAATAAAATTTTCCAAAATTCTTTTGCATCTCCAAGTTTAATTATAAAAAACATATTATTAACACAACAACTTATTTGTTCATTTGAACTATTAATAGTTCAATAATAAATAAAATTAAAATAGTATAAACATTCTCAATGCCTACAACTATTTAATTCTAGATATTGAGAATGTTTATGCTATTTTTTCATTTTTTTAAACTTAAAGACTGTAAAAGAATATTAATCATATGACAAGATTTAAACGAAAAACCATATCTCTTTATATCTCAAGTTCGAGAAAAAGAAAATTTTTGTTTCCGACATTTTTAACATCTTTGAAATAATAAAGATAAAATAATAAACTAAAATAAACGTGTAAACGACGTATTTGTGGGAAATACAAAGTAAAACAGACTTACAGATTTGATTTCATATGAACAATAAAATAGTTGAATCAGATCAATATTAATTGCGATTAATATTAACTGTGAAAAACTTGCCGGTATTTTTTTTCCTTACCTGCAATCTAAATGTCGTTTCAAAAGGTTGATTAGCCTGTTTAGATTTATGCGCCACGCACGTGCCCTGCTTGGGAAGTAATTTAACCTGTGACATACACAAAACAGAAACAACTTCAATTGCTTCACAAATTTTATTGATGCATTAGTTATAAAAGCCTCGGCAAATTAGTTATCATTCCGCGATATAAAATATATGCGGTATTTAATATCAATTAATTTTTTTCCATGAGAAATAAAAGATTTATATGTTGCATAATAGACATACTTAAAATTAATAGTGACTATCTATAATAAAGAATCTGTTGTAATTTATTCAATTGCAATTTATCAATAATAATTCAAAATTGTTCACTTTTCTATACAAAAATAATAGTTTCAAATTTTTTAAATAAAGTAAAGAAATGTCGAATATTTTTAATGCCTTTTTCATGAAAAGTATATTTTCAAAAGTATAGTACTTTTTAGATATATTTGAGCGAAAATATAACGAAAAGAATTATTGAGAATAATTCTTATTCTATCAAACTCGACAAGAGTGAATGATATGTAGGATTCATAAAAGAAATTATAAATGTTTGTAACTCTCATTGTCAGAGAAAGTATAGCAATCGGTACTGGGAATAGACATGCGAAAGGGTTTATTTAACACGCGACGTAGCGAGTGAGCGTCAATGAATCGTTATTAGAAAGCGCGTTCTCGCGTAGAAATTCATGTGACACACGCAGGGAAATTGTTGGGATCATTAACAGTACTATCGCTTTGTCAGACGGAAAAATCGACACACGATGTATGTACTTCTTCAACTTATGCGAACCCATAACACCATGAAACTATGTATTATACGCAATTGTTTATCCGAAAAAAAGCAACATTTATCGCGCATAATTAATTTTGCTTCAAAACCCAATTTTTTTAATTCAAAGAACAATGTCCCCTATCCTAGAGATTCCGCGGATGCAAGCAGCTTTAATTGGCAATTTTACTACAAAGATTTTTAGTTTTGCAAAATAAACAAAATCGATAGAGTTTTCGATTGCACAAATAAGATAAGCGACATAAAAAAAATTGATACATATTATTGACCAAAATGTTGAATCAATTAAAAAAATAATAAATTCCTGTATAGCTGCATTATTTACAGATAAAATACTGGAAACAAAATTACTTTAGAGATGCACTTTTATTGAAGTGAAACTTCTATGGGCGCGATTAGGCGTGGAAGTGTTACAGCTGACCATCAGATCCGAGCGTCACAAAAAACTTAATTTGACTTTATATTACTTGTGCTTTTCCTTCCGACAAGAATAATTCATTTGGAAAATCTTTTCTTTATCCTATTTCTCACAGCTAGGAAGTTTCACCTCTGCCGCGTGGAGGCCACGTACATAATTTTTTTTATTTTTCTTTCTTTAATCTTGATGCAATAATTTGATTACATAAATTCATATATTTCTCAAATAAGAACTAACAATAAGATATCACATTTAATGAAAATAAAAATTTGTTCGATGCAAGAAAACCACTATTTACATGTCTGTAAACCACCGTGTACATAAAGAACATATAATTTAAAGAAGAATATATTAAGAAAGAACATATGTCATTATATGAAACAGAAAGTTAAAATTACCTGAAGAGCGTCCAATGCTCCTATAGGAGTGTTCGGATGATGAGGTAGAATCAAATCACGTTCGCCGATCGCTTGCAAGGTGTAGTTTGAAGCCGTCAATTTGTGAGCTGTCGCGATCTGCACCAGAAGGTCCATCATTGGCGTGCTGCGAATAATCACGTTAACAGATCTTGTTTAATTCAAGAACATATTGACAAACGCATACACACACATAGGTACATACGTACGCACGCCCGCACTTTACGCATATAAACTTGAAATGTGTGCGCACACGCATATACATGTACTCACCTTTATATGATCTTAACCTTGATATTTGTTATTTTATTGAGTTTCATAGCACAACTTTTAACTGTCGCTCACTATTAGTCTTAAGATTATTAAGAAAAAAATTACGTTACTCAGATAGCATATAATTTACCCTATAGGCAAAATATTTCATTTTAATATGTATAGTGAGTCCACATAGTGTGTTGAAATTAATTCCTATGCAAGATAGATTTAATCGTTGTATATACAGGAAATCGTTGTACAAGCGAGAACAAGGTAATTCCTTGTGTTTTTGTTGTGTGTTCCTAACGTGGAGATTCACGGACGACCCCCAATGCGAATTGTGTACATTAAAAATTCCATCTCTTGTATATCATACTTCCGATTGCTGTATTTTGCCATCGCGAAAACTTGGTAAAAACTAATAGCTCAGTAAGATGTATTATCTTATCATGATTTGTTTTCTATCAGTCGTATTGACTGATAGAAAACAAATCATGATATTGACGATGTCCATGAACAGAAACAGCAGTTTATCAACAAAATCCGTTAGTCGAGATATAGTCAAGTGCACGTGTAGAGGAGAGTGGGCATGAAAGAGCCAGTATTTTTCAAAATGTGAAAAAAGTATTTGATCTTGTGTTAATAAAATAAAACCGCTTTTTAACTTAAGTGTACTTATTTATCTATAAGATGAATTGAACAAAAAAATAATATTTAGTCATTAACAGATTTTAATCACCTTTTTTAAAAAAAATAGAGAATTTGGCTCTTTCAACACAACATGGTTTTGAAAAAGCCATCACCTGTTTTTACTAAATTATAAGCTAATAACAGAAATAAAATCAAAATCCTTGTTATCCAAGTTATCCTTTAACAACAACTATCTTCTTAGAAAACTAATAAATATCTAAAAGATAGAAAAAAAATTTCTAATTAAAAACACTTATTACAAAAGAAATGAAAATTTCCCCTATTGTTGCATGAGTTATGAGCCCAGGCAGTGCACTTGCACTGATACCAGGTCTTCATTACTTACAAAATAATCTTTTGGACAGACACAACAGTTATTGTCGTTATTTTCAACACCGGTTCTTTCATAATATTATATGTCAAAAATCTAACCACAGAACACAAAATATATCATAAACCAAAACAAATATAAGAGTTGTAACTACGGGGGTTTTTTCGTGGCGTCCTCGGCAGAGGAGTTGTAACTACGTTCTTATAGTTAGGTTAGTGTATATAGCATTTGATTTAAAAAATACTTTTCCTAAAAGCTAATCGCAATAAATGCAAATGTAAATTTAACTCACAAATTTACTTTTTGTCGTAATAATCTTTCACCTCTCACTACAGCAACGAATTTTGACGTTAACTGTCAAAATTTAAATGTCTGTAGATGACGTAGTTTTAGTGTTGCTATCAAATAATAATATTTAAAATTTTTTGGTTACATTCAGTTGATTGAAATATGAGATGGCTCTTTCAAAACATGACTCTTTTATACCCACTCTCCCCTACTTGATAGATTTTCAAAATTGTTTATTTCAACAAGTCTTAAGCTGGATGCACAATACAAAGGTACAGGCAACAGGAACAGGCAATAGGAACAGAATTTCCAACGTGTTGGATTTCTATTCTCTATTGCCTGTACTTAACCAATCACAGCTAAAATCAAATCACTGTGATTGGTCAGATATAGGCAACAGAGAATAGAAATTCCAACACGTTGGAAATTCTGTTCCTATTGCCTGTTCCTGTTGTCTGTGTTTTTCATTGTGCATCCAGCATTACACGAAAAAAAATTATTCTACACTTTCGACTTGGCACGAGAAATCACCTTGTCTTCACTTGTACTACGATTTTGCACCCACCCTGTATAATAATAACGATTTATCAAATCGATTAATCTACCCTTACGAAAAAGTAGTACTAGCAATCAGTACTCAGTACTGAGTGATCAGTACTCGTAGTATTGAGAGTATTAGTATGTTAATACTCATGAATACTGCAGAATGGTCAGTACTGTGTCTGTCAGTGCTTACAGTACTGGCAGTACTACAAGCAATAATACTCATTAGTACTTCAAAGTATTTAAGTGGTCAGTACTTTATCAAATTAATATTCGGAGTACTATCATAATAGTACTGCCAGTACTGTAAGAACTAATAGGCACAGTACTGACCATTCTGCAATATTCATGAATATTAACATACTAATACTGTCAATACTACGAGTACTGATCACTCAGTACTGAGTACTGATTGCTAGTACTACTTTTTTGTAACGTATCTTGGAAATACTAAATAAATAAAATACTAAATTAACACACTAAACTATCAATTGAAGGGAAGAGGCAATAAGAGCCAGCGCGGTAAATAGGGGCGCAAGTTATATATATTTCTTAATCGTCAGTACATAAAAGATTCGCGAACGTTTCGACCATCGAAACACAACTAGTCGCTCAGTAATCACAAGAACATAGATTAGAGTTTGATCATGATTTTGAGTGGAATACCGGTTGAGATTTGGACAGCGAACCATATATTAGTAAACGGCTGATTTCCGAAACTGATATATATTAAAAGGCAGAAGAATGGTCTGAATATGCAGACGGACACCGAGGATTTACCCGAGAGCTATCTCGACGTGATCGAGGGGCTTCCAAAAATTTGAGAGCTCCGCGGTCTTTTTCTATCACGCTTTATTTATTATTTTGGTATCTGTATTATACATGGATTACAAGGTCTCTCTGACTATAGCATTACCGTTATTTGTTTTTCACCGAATATTCTCACATATCAATCTCTTAACCTCGAGGCAGACTAAAACATATTAGATCGGTCATTATCTCTTGAAGCGTGTCGTGACAACTTGCGTCCGTTATTTTTCATTTTGTGTGCTATACTGTTTAGGATCAAGTTTCATTGTAAGTAACTCACAGTGTTCAGTTTTTTATCGATGTGAACTGTAAATAGTGTGCCGCTCTGTATGTACGCAGGTATCTTGTAATATAATGAAATGTCAATGCAACTTGGTCATCCTGGCCGTCTAACTTGGGAGAAATTCAAGGTTGCTTGCCTGCAGAGTGACGCACACACACCGGACTGACCGCATGGAAAATGAGCGTGCGAGTATACAATAGCCTTATGACCGCGTTATAGTATAATTTTGAATTTGTGTTGCGCTGAAGATGACCACAAAAAATGGTCGAAACGTTCGCGAATCTTTTATGTACTGACGATTAAGAAATATATATAACTTGCGCCCTATTTACCGCGCTGGCTCTTATTGCCTCTTTCCCTTCAATTGATTTAATCACAAGAGCCTTTTAATTTTAATTTCTAAACTATCAATATGACGTTATTTTGATATCATCTTGACTTTTTGTTCTACTTGGGTAGTACTGCGCAAGTACTGCGCCTGTACCATACGTTAGTATCCCACGAGTATTCGATAAGTACTAAAAGAGTACTGGAGGGAGTACTGGTGAGAGTACTGGAGAAAGTACCGGAGGGAGTACTGGGGGAGTACTGGAGAAAGTACTGGAGGGAGTACTGGAGGGAGTACTAGAGGAAGTACTGAAGGGAGTACTGAATGAGTATGGATGAGTACTGGGAAGGAGTACTGACGAAGTCAGTATGGTCGAATTTAGTAGTGCTTTGAGTACTTATGTCTTCAGTACTTTCACCAATACTTTTCCAGTATTAAACCAGTACTACTTTTTTATAAGGGTAATCGACTAATTTAATAAAATAATTTAATTAATTAATTTAATCGATTCTTTAAATTAGTAATCAGTCACTAATTCTATTACTGATTATATAATCAGTATTGTTGCCTAGTTGAAGCTGTAAGAGATGAAGGGCCGTAAGGCCAGTATAGATAGGAAATCAGGGAGATTAACGTAGCAGTGGCGCAGTCATGGGGTAGCAGCCTAAGTGTTAGGCGTGTGAACGAAGGATCCCGAGTTCGAGTCCCAGTCGGCTCCGTTAATTTTTCCCGTTGCATACAAAGCTAAGAACTAATTGTAAGTTCACACATATCACATTAACGTTTTATGATTATTTATTGGTTGTTGAAGCAAAAAGAAAATGTTCAAAGTTGTTTCGACTGTGCCATCAGTCGAAGGAGCAGCTCGAGAGCCTGCGAGTGGGACTTACAATTAGTCACGGAAATAGCGTAGCGTGATGCTGTTGAAATGTAAACAAAATGATGTGAATTGCAAAGTAGACTAGTTTTAATACAATTTAGCTACTTTAATCGTTCCAACAGTGGAAAACAGAACATACCGAAGAATAATTATCAATTATTCTGCTTAAATTTATTATTTCTTATCTAATGTTTTTGTTTCCTACAAAAAATTAAATAATTCTTAAAAAAAGGAATATACACGACCTGCTCAGGACCGTACTCACTCGCGCATTCACTCCTGCGCCAAACACCCCGGACAGTACCAAGTCCAAAATCGGGACATAAGACATCTTATGTCTCAATTTTGGGCATGCGTGCTGTCTGGAATGGCTGTTTTTTGATACATGCGGTTTAAAATATAACATTTTTTTCTTTTTTCTTTTCTCCAACAACCAATGAATAACCGTAAAATCCCAGCGAGAAATGACCCATCGAATCGACGTCTAATTGACGTCGAAAACATATATCGAAAAGTAATTGAAATATTCATCGATTTCGATTGATTCATGTCACAACTTTCGATGACTTTTCGACTCAGAATAAATCGATTTCGACTCGATATTGAATATTATTTCCCCACAGCAGCTATGGGCCGATTTCACCGTCTCCGATTAACATAATCCTCCGATTAAACTCACTCTTCGGCTCTTTCTAATAAGGGGGACAGTTAGAAAGAGATGAAGAGTAAGTTTAATCAGAGGATCAAGTTAATCGGAGATTGTGAAATCGGCTCTATATATATTGAGGTAGATTATCTGCAGAAGCAAAAAACATATAAACTCTTTCTTGTATTATACATTAAAATAAATGAATATTTTCACATTCCACTACTTATTGTTCAATAGTATATATTCGTAAAATATATCGAAAATTATCTTTTTTGTTGTCCTTCGTTAGTAAAATAAATATGCAATTCAAACAACATTTCTAAAAATTGGTTTATAACAAATATAAAATTAACTTACACTAATTAAATATACACTAATAATATTAAACGACTATTACATTACAAATCTAGTCTTCAATATTTTATCAAATATTATTGAATATTTGATGATCAATACTGAATATTTGATAACATGAGTAGCAAAACTTGGAAATATAATTTTATTTCCACATATAATGCAAAAAAGATTTATATGTCTCATTTTTTATTAAAATATGGCAAGATTCCGATAACCCTGGCGCCTTAATTTTATGATGGTTTCTGGCAGTACTTTTAATGCTGAACAAAAATTATATAGGTCTTATAGGACTAACTGCTCTGGTTTTCGAAATATACAGTGTTAAAGTTAAAAATAAATAATATGAATTTTTAAATAATACTCCAATTGTATAAACAGTACACACCTAAGCGGGAGAGGGGGGGGGGGTGGGGGTGAATCTCGGTTCGCGTGAAAAGTTGAAAACACATGTTGGGCTTGTTTCGCCCTATATTCAAGTCAGAGGAGAGAGGATAGACCTCGAAATATTTTACGTTGTTTACGTTTTTGTCTCGAGTGGAAAATGTGTACGTGTTCTTGTACGTTCTTTACGTGAAGCATAATAGTATTTGTGCTTGGCATAGATTTGTTCAATTCGCTATAGCAGTCAGTATTATTCATACCTTTATTACGTCATGTGCGCAAACATTCATCCTCGTCTTCATCCAAAATTGGCAAATATCTTATCTATTGTATATCGCCACAAATATTCATACAGATGATCGACTAATTTATCTTGTTTAATACCACCTCTACTTAAACAAGCTTGTAAAGCATGCCACGAACCCATGTGACAACTCGTCTCGCGTGAAAAGTGTATGCGTGGAGGCAGTAGGTTCCGCCCCCCTGCGGGGACTCCACTACAGCTGTTAAACTAGACACATAGTGTGCCTTCAAAGTACATGCATCGGGTTTCCACGCGTGAAAAGTTGTAAATCCATGTAGCACCTCGTTTCATATCGACAACATATATCAAAGTCATTGAAATCGGTCGCCCTTAATTTAAAGTTTTACCAACTTAACACTATATATCTCGAAAACCAGAGCAGTTAGCCCTATAAGACCTATATCATTTTTTGTTCAGCATTAAAAGTACTACCAGAAACCATCGTCAAATTAAGGCGCCAGGGTTATCGGAATCTAACCTAAAATATAAATAAAATTTAATTAAAAGTTGTAACCAATAATTATTTATTTCTATGTATATATTAGGCAGATAAATGTAGGCAGATAAATACAAATATCTTATTGTATTAATATTTAAATATTAATATATAGTTAGTTGCTTAATTTAATTTCTTGTTTAATAAATGAGCGAATGTAGCATACTGAATGTACCTATTGTATAATATTTTAATTTTCAAAACAATTGCCAAATTACAAACAGGAATTTTGTTGTGACTTTTACAGTTATAAAGTAAATATATTTCATAGAAATAGAAGCCTAAAAAAATTAATGTTGTAACGCAATTATTATGCTCAAATCATAAAATCTTTATATTATCCATGTCTGTCAATACAATGTAATTTTTTATTCATATCGCATTCTATATAATGACAATATTATATATTTGACAGGCGAATCAAAATAGCTCCGAATCGATATCGAAATGATGAAATATCGTTGTCTTAACAGAAAATATATAATTTGCCTGTTTAGAGTCTGGCGCGATGAATGTGGGTCACAAATAATCTCTTCTTTTAAAAATGTCATAAACCACAAACATCGAAATAAGCTTCAAATTTCAAGCATTATTTCGATATGATGTAATATCGATGATTTCGACGTCAATTACACGTCGATTTGATAGGTCATTTCTCGCTGGGATGTTAATGTGATACGTGTGAACTTAGTTCTTAGCCTAGTTTTCAACTATACAACAATACTGATTAATAAGTAAATAAATTAGTGATTGAGTGTTAATTTCAAAAATTGATTAAATTAATTGAATAATTCCGTTAAATTAATCTTTGCTTCGATTTTAATTCTACACTGATTAAGAAGGATGGTTGCTCAAGTCAAAATGATACGAATTAGAATGATCAAATTTATGGAGGATATTTGTCTATGGGACGGAAAAAAAAGATTAGCTACTACAGCTAAAATAGTCGTAATATATGGATAACTAACATTTTTTGCAACGAGAGTAACATTTTTTGCAGCGAGAACAAAAGGCTTTGCTACTATTGCTAAACTATAGCTCTCGCTGCAAAAAATATAGCTCTTGCTGCAAAAAATATTAGTTATCCATATTTTACGACTAAATTTAGCTAAATTTTTTTCCGTAATTCTGTCGTCCATGACAAAGTTGAAGACAATTGTCTGCATGTTTGTCGAGTAATTAATTATTGAAGTTATACTCTTGTCTCTCTCTTATACACGGGCGACATAGCAAAAATGATACCTAATCTGTATTGTAACTCTCGAAAGCATATTAAAAATGATAAGAATTTAATGAAAATAGGTTGCAAATAATTCTTTACATATTTAGGAATGACGTTTTCGAAGACTGAAATGATTTATCTACATAGTTATCAAGAAATTGTAAAAATAAAACAGCATATTGCCACATTTCAATATGGATAATAACGTATTTGAGTTTTTATTGTACAAACAACGATTTAAAACCTTAAGAAACAGCTTATAAATGCATTCCACATATTTATTTGCTAAAACTCGCGGCGAAAACACACCTATAAGCTTTTCCCCTGCCCCGCCGCCTGTCCCGCAATGGCAACTAACCTCCTTAACGATAAATATCATTAATTAATGAAGTTAGTCACGATTATAAATATAATGATTGAAAAAACCCAAAAAAACGTGAAGAGTAAATTTTTGTTGTTGTTCTACACAACTGTTTTTTGGGTCAAAATGAAAAAGGGAACAATCGCTAATTTTTACATTATTTTCATCCATTTGTATCAGCTGATATGACTTGACTAAAAATTAATTATGATCTTCACCTAACTTTTAATTTAATACGCTATTTGGCTTATAGCATTATATTTGGTTTTAGGCGCAAGTCAATGATGGAGTTTGCATTGTGCAAAAAATACATGTAATACCTAAGTGACTAAACGTAATATTAAGATTTTCTGTATTGTATCTAAATACCAATACTATATTTTTTAGATTTTGGATGCTGACAATTTATTTAACAAAGAAATTATTTTGACTGGTTTAAGTTAGATAAAAATTTTTAAATTAACTATGAGAGTTAGTTAAAATTTATAATGTGGCATTCAGTAAAAAACGATTCTGATAATATACACTTCTTACAAAAATTAAAGGAACTTTTTCTTAAAAAATAGGCAAAATTCAAGCAGCAGTAACTTCATTAAAAATCAACAAAATTTAAGTTTAAAAAAAGAATTTTACAGCTTGAAATCTCTACTTTCGAAAGGTCACTTAGGAAAGGTCACTATTATTTTTTAGTTTTTTGTGAGTTTGGTAATTTTTACATATAGGAAACTATGAGCTGGACAAAATGGGAAATTTTCTTCTCACTTTGTGGGCCTGTCATGTGCACAAAAAAATCTGCGAAAATTTACAACTTTCTAACGTGAAAGCTTGAAGTTTTCCCTACAAAATCTTTGTTTAAAATGTTTCTACGATTTTTTGCTACTGAGTTATCGCGGATTGTATAAGAAATGAGCATTTTGACTTTAATTGCTCATAACTTCGTTAAAAATCATCATACCGCAATTTAAAAAACAGATTCTTAAAGCTGAAACTCTGCTCTATCGAATGGTATAATTGCCAAATTTTTTAAAATAACGTGTAGACATGATACAAATGGATGAAAATAATGTAAAAAATTAGCGATTTGTTCCCTTTTTCATTTTGACCCAAAAAAACAGTTGTGTAGAACAACAACAAAAATTTACTCTTCACGTTTTTTCGTACTTTAAGTACCCTGCAATAAAGAAAATTTGCTGGTATGTCCATGAGATACACACACACACGCACACGCACACGCACACGCACACGCACACGCACACGCACACGCACACGCACACGCACACGCACACGCACACGCACACGCACACGCACACGCCACGCACACGCCACGCACACGCACACGCACACGCACACGCACACGCACACGCACACGCACACGCACACGCACACGCACACGCACACGCACACGCACACGCACACGCACGCACACGCACATCACACGCACACGCACACGCACACGCACACGCACACGCACACGCACACGCACACGCACACGCACACGCACACGCACACGCACACGCACCGCACACGCACACGCACACGCACATGCACACGCACACGCCACCACCGCACATGTACACGCACACGCACACGCACACGTACACGCATATGCACACGCACGCACGCACGCACGCACGCACGCACGCACGCACACGCACATACATACACACACACACACCACACACAACGTAGCGTAAATCCGACCGTGCGACCTCCTCGTGGTACGCTTTGGATAACAGTAATGTCTACGGTATTTTTTCAACTTTTAGTGAAAAAATATTGAACAATTTTTTGTTCTTGCTGATAGTAAAGGTCGATAGCAAAGGACTTACAAGGGAACGGTCGGAAGTGTCCCTACCCGATTTGGATGCGCTTTGGATATGTTGTTGAGCATCAAAAAATATTAGACTCGTATTTTTTTTTTCTGCGTATCTCGACGTTTATTGGTTGAAAAAATCCCTAAAAAATAACGACCGATTTGGATGCCCTTTGGATATGTTGTTGAGCATCAAAAAACATTAGACACGTGTTTTTTTTTTAGCTGCGTATCTCGACGTTTAGGGGTTGAAACAACCTTTTTTTAGCTGCGTATCTCGACGTTTAGGGGTTGAAACAACCCCTTGAAAATAACGACCGATTTGGATATGTTATAGAGCATCAAAAAACATTAGACACGTGTTTTTTTTAGCTGCGTATCTCGACGTTTAGGGGTTGAAACAACCCCTTGAAAATAACGGATTTTATAGTTTTTAGCGAATATCTTCGAAAATATAAGGCGTAACGACAAAACATTTGTACGAAATGTTTATGGCTTTTTGTGCTCTTTACAATGGCGTAATCAGATTTTTCAAATTTGTCACATTTTTTAATTTAACCCCCACCCCCACCTATTATTTTTGCCAAATATAACAATTTTTCCAACGCAAATTTAAGAGCGTCAAATGCCAATACATCCATGTGTATTTTTATTATGATACCATTATTAGATTTTTGGCAAGACGAGATGATATGTGGTATAGGCGTCGCGCTGTAGGTAGGTGTTGCGTTATTTCTGTTCAGTTGCGCCGTACCCTTAAAAATTTCCATTTCAACTCCGGGATGACCGAAAGCGCTGATGCAAAGGCTAGCGCAAAGCACTGACAGCGAGAGGTTAACGCTATTTCGAGAGTCCTAGACTAGCAACGGAATATTGAATATAATTTTTTATTCAGCTCTAACTCAATTCTTTGCCAGTCTTGCCAGTGACTATATAATCTTTTTTGTTCATAAAATGTCACGTTGTAAGCACCTACTATAGTATATTGTGCACCAAGGAGAGAAAGCAGCGTTTTTCAGACGAGTGTGAAGTTTGCCACCCGAGCCAAAGGCGAGAGCGGCAAATTACACTCGTCTGAAAAACGCTGCTTTCTCTCCTAGGTGCACAATATACTATAGTAGGTGCTTACAACGTGACATTTTATAACAAAAAAGATTATATAGTCACTGGCAAGACTGGCAAAGAATTGAGTAAGAGCTGAATAAAAAATTATATTCAATATTCAATATCAAAGAAAAAAGTAACAAGCGTAAGAAACCAATAAAAGTTAACAATAAAAATGCACTTAAATGTTCACAAAACGACAGCGTACAACAGCAGTTCTTTACACTTCAGACTTATGATCCGAAATGCTTGCTTTTCGGAATTATGACACAAGCAAATGATATTCAAATGCGTGAATTTGGTTGTTGATTTTGTTGTGCCGTAAGCGGGATAGTATATTATTGTAGCGGTTAATGTGACGCACGTGTTCGTTTAGATTATGATTTGCGACTGCCCGCCCGATCTTACAATTCGGCGATATTTATAATGTCGGAGTCGACATTCCGTTGCTAGTCTAGGACTCTCGAAATAGCGTTAACCTCTCGCTGTCAGTGCCTTGCGCTAGCCTTTGCATCAGCGCTTTCGGTCATCCCGGAGTTGAAATGGAAATTTTTAAGCGTACGGCGCAACTGAACGGAAATAACGCAACACCTACCTACAGCGCGACGCCTATACCACATATCATCTCGTCTTGCCAAAAATCTAATAATGGTATTTGCGTTGGAAAATTTGTTATATTTGGCAAAAATAATAGGTGGGGGTGGGGTTAAATTAAAAAATGTGACAAATTTGAAAAATCTGATTACGCCATTGTAAAGAGCACAAAAAGCCATAAACATTTCGTACAAATGTTTTGTCGTTACGCCTTATATTTTCGAAGATATTCGCTAAAAACTATAAAATCCGTTATTTTCAAGGGGTTGTTTCAACCTCTAAACGTCGAGATACGCAGCTAAAAAAAACACGTGTCTAATGTTTTTTGATGCTCTATAACATATCCAAATCGGTCGTTATTTTCAAGGGGTTGTTTCAACCCCTAAACGTCGAGATACGCAGCTAAAAAAAGGTTGTTTCAACCCCTAAACGTTGAGATACGCAGCTAAAAAAAAACACGTGTCTAATGTTTTTTGATGCTCAACAACATATCCAAAGGGCATCCAAATCGGTTGTTATTTTTAGGGATTTTTTCAACCAATAAACGTCGAGATACGCAGAAAAAAAAAATACGAGTCTAATATTTTTTGATGCTCAACAACATATCCAAAGCGCATCCAAATCGGGTAGGGACACTTCCGACCGTTCCCTTGTTAGTGAAGGTCAATGTAGTGTTAGTGCACTGAAAATTAATTTTTAATGTTAATTGAACTTTATTTTCCATTTTTCTTTTTTTTCACTGAAAAAATTAAGGATGTATCGCACCTATTTTCAAAGCGCTACCAAGTGGATAAAAATTTGTGAGAATGTTCTTTTAGTCTTCCTGATGTGCTACAAAAAAGTAGAAACGAATCCACTGAACAGTTGCTAAGATATAACGATTTTAATTTTCACTGATTTTACACGTATTCTTATGTGAAGAGATGATTTTGACGGATAAAACAGCTAAAAAAATGTTGAAGGAGCGCTACCAATATTTTGAATTTTTTTGTACATCTAGTATATGAATAGATGGAAATATCTGCCAAGTTTCAATTGTCTTCACTACACCGTTTTAAAGAAATAAATTATAACTTGAGATAATTGTGCTGTCGGCACGAATGTATCTCGATGCGCGGCAACGTCGCAATCAGCTGGGCTTATGCACGTTTCTTCTCCAGCTTTTCGTTGAACGAGTCTTTTTTCATAAACTGCTTTTGTCACTATTTTGCCTTTCCACCGATAACTTTTCGTGTCTGACATTGTAAAAATGTAAACGAACAGACATAACCTCGCACCTCGCAGCTCGCAGCAAGTCTCGCACTGTTTTGGTACTGTGCAAGGCTGCCAACCTACGTGAATCGAGTCATACAGCGTTGTCACGTCTCTTTTGAGAGAGTCGCATAACAATGTTTATAATAAATAATATTCAAAATTATCGTTTATATGATACATATTTATCTTTTTTGACGTTATTAAAGTCACATTTGTTTATCAGCACTGCTGAATAATGTCTTTCGCTTTGAAATAATTTGACGTTATAAAGTTGAAATCAGGGCATTTTCACTGCCAAAAGTTTAGGCTCATAAATTACAAAAATCGCAAATAATACTGGAAAAAACATTTGTAAAGTAAAAAATACCTTTCTAGGAGTAAAAATAAGACTCCTACTATTATTTGAGTATCTTACATCTAAATTTACTATGCGTAGCTTAGGCATAGATATTCAAGTATTTCAAATTTCATGCACTTTTGTCTAAGATTGTACCTTTCATACATCCTTAAGCAATTTTACAACTTTTTGTACGTTATGCACCATAAAACCATATGGCCACCATGAAAAATATTTCATATTCGACAAATTTTCTTTAATTGCAGGATACTTAAGGGAAATAGTAAGGTTTAAAACGGCTGAAAATTAGGTAAAATTCAAACGTCGTTTGTGAACAAACAAATAAACATACATAAATTTTCTTTTAAAGCATGTTATTAGTGCTTTCTTAATGAACTAAACGAGACGTAAAAGTCAAAAGAATATAAAAATAATTATATAAATAATTGATGATTGAAGGCAACCGCGCAATTTGCGCATTGCTCTGTTTTTGCCACTATTCCTGGTAAACGAATTGGAATTTTTCAATTATTTTGGTGCTATTTTGTTGGTGAGATCCCCTTCTATAGACTGAACCTAAAGTCTAAAAAGAAATACAACTTTGCTCTCTCAGAGAAATAAATGATTGGACAATTCGTTCAAAAATTAACAAACGAATAATCCGTTGCTTTCAATCGGAATTATAAAAAACTGATCAAGGCCAGAACAATGTCCGATCAATGATATCCGAATATCATTGATAATTAATTGGATATCATTGATCGGACATTTTTATAATTCTGATTGAAAGTATCGGATTATCCTGTTGTTAATTTTCGAACGAATTGTCTGATAATTTAGACCTGGATTTTTCTTTCAGTGTACGTCAAGATTACAACAATGGCAGCCAATAAAGAAAAAATTTCGAAAAATTTAAATTATTTGTTGTTAAACCAGTTACAAAAAATTAATTTTTGTGCACTAAAATAGGTTCAGTTTACGGAAAAATTCGTTATCTTTATTTAAAAAAAAAAATCAAGTCGATACCTGTAGCCGTTCGTGAGTTATTGTGGCAAAATTAGCAAAAAATGCCATTTTGTAAAAAACACTGTTAAAGTTTAGAATACTCTAGTTTTAGCTAGAAAATTGATACGTATAAAGCTCAAAAGTTATTTGTGCTATGAAATGACGCTCCAAGTCAGCTTCCATTGCAGCAGTAATCACAGAACATCACAGATTTTTTTGGCTTTTGTCTCTTTTAGACACGAGGCAAACTTGTACGCGGACTTTTTGCCGGCCAGCACTCACATTTTTAACTTTCCTGAGCTCAATTTTACGAATTTCTCAAAAAACCAAACTGGGAAATATTTTTAAAGGATTACACTACCAAAATATGTAAAAAAAATAAAAATTGAATTTTTCGAAATTTCAAACCTTACCATCCCCCTTAAAAGTAAAAAAAACGTGAACAATAAATTTTTGTTGTTCTACACAATTGTTTTTTGGGTCAAAATAAAAAAGGGAAAAATCGCAAATTTTTACATTATTTTCATCCATTTGTATCATGTCTACACGTTATTTTAAAAAATTTGGCAATTATACCATTCGATAGAGCAGAGTTTCAGCTTTAAGAATCTGTTTTTTAAATTGCGGTATAATGATTTAACGGAGTTATGAGCAGTTAAAGTCAAAATGCTCATTTCTTATACAATCCGCGATAACTCAGTAGCAAAAAATCGTAGAAACATTTTTAAACAAAGATTTTGTAGGGAAAACTTCAAGCTTTCACGTTAGAAAGTTGTAAATTTTCGCTGATTTTTTTTGTGCACATGACAGGCTCACAAAGTGCGAAGAAAATTTCCCATTTTTTTTTCATAGTGAAATCTTAAAGTTAAATAGAGCGCGCGTAGCACGTGTCTGTGATGTCTATATTATAGTACACCCAAAAAATTAAAAAAAAATTTTTCGGGAGTTCTGACAGAAAAGATAAAATATTCTTTAGAATATCATCCTATTCTGTTCCTTCCCCCCTTTCTCTTCTCCCCTCATGGGCACGTTCGCTCGTACACTCTAAAGTGTTAAGTTTCTTTTTCGACGTACTGCGATTTTATAACGGCACTGACCGCGAGTATTGCTAGACAGACCTCATAGGAATAATGTCAGGATGATAAGGATGGTTATCAGGGAGAGACAATTGGAAGTATTTCGTGTGGTGTGGAAACGTCCTTTATGAAATTATCGCTATCTAAGTACTAGGGCAGTACTGGATTATAAGCACTTTGGAATAAATTTGAATGTCGAAGACTGAAAAAATTAATAAACTTTGTTGTACTAAACATTATTAGTGCTTCTTATTATTAATAAAATGTTCTTATAAAACATAGTACTTATAATCCAGTTTATTACTTTCTAAAACATTTTTTAAATTGCAACAAATTACTGATTATATGTTAATTATAAGTATTAATAACACTGTACAACATCCTATAATTTCTCAAGATTTTAACTGGAGGTGATTCAGTTCATTGTCAGACCTCTGAGTAATCTGACATATGTGATTCACTCAGGTCACCCACATTTCTTTTAGTTATACTTGATAGCAAAAATTATGGCAAAGAGTCTGGCTGGTTTTCCTATGGCGGGATGTCCCCGGCGATATCAGAATGATTTTTACACATAAAGTACCTCATGACCCAACACTAAATTACCGTTCATACTAGCTTCTATAGAACAATGTGATTCTGGAGTTATGACGTCAAATTAAAAAATCAAAAGTTTTTTTTCTCCAGAACGGGAAATGCTAGGATCTTAAAAAGAAATGGATAGTAGGATACCTTAGAAGGGTTTAAACAAGTATGGTTTAATTTGATTCCGACATCTATAGGGTGTCCATAAAAATATTTTATTTTTCAAAACGATATTTTTTAAACACCCGGTAGAGATACCACTATCATATTTTGTACGCAACATCACTACTTATCCATGTATAATATATATTTTACTCGAGATGATCGTAGTGGTACATGGTTAAAAATACAAAAGATCAAAAATATCTCTTCTTTTACACTTGAGTTACAATGAGTTAGGTCTTTGATTTTTCTTTTTGATTTAATTTTTCTATTTTTTGATTTAATTTAGATTTTACGATACTTTTAAAATTGTAAGTGGCACTCACTTTTTTCAAAAAAAGTATATTTTTTTTTTTTTTTTTAATTTTTAACCATGTTGTATCGCTACGATCATCTCAAGTAAAATATAAATCCAAAAATTCAACCTAAGTGGTAGTAGTTTCATTTCTTTTTAACACAATTATTATATCAGAAAATTGCGTTACCTAGCTCAAAACACAAGTAATATGTATAATTTTTAAAAAAATGTATGAAATCTTTAATTTGCGCCAATTACATATGTATTACCTCAATAATGATTTTTGCACTTTTAAAATATTAAACCCAAGTGATACATATCTTTGTACCTATTCTTATTTAAGGATCTTCCTATTTTAACTCAAGTGATAGTGGCTTCAATTCTCCTTAGAAGAATAATATCATAAAATTGTGTTACTCAACCCATGTGATATATAAAAATTAATACAAATTATAGGCCAGTCAAATTAGACATTCTGGTATGAAAGTGATGCGAACTTTTTTATTCCTTTTTATGCGTGTTGGAGGTGTTTAGAAAAGCTTATTTTTGAGTTGTCGTATCATGAGACCCAGAGCTTTTTGAGGAGGGGGAGGGGGAACAAAAATTTTCGCGGTTTTTTGCATTTATCTCGTTTCGATTAATAGATAGCACTTTTTCGCTCCTGAGAAAGTTGTAGGGCTTGAAAAAACGAAGAAAATGAGCGGCGACTCGTTCCGATTCGTCAAAATTGAGCCCAGGGGAGCCTCCGGAAGTCGCGCGTGTCAAGCCTATCATTTGAGTTGGAATAGGAAGATCCTTAAATAAGAATACAAAGATATGCATCACTTGGGTTTAATATTTTAAAAGTGCAGAAGTTATTTTTGAGATAATATACATATGTAATTGGCGTAATTTAAAGATTTCATACATTTTTTAAAAAATACATATCACTTGGGTTGAGTTAGGGGTGACACAATTTTCTGATATAATAATTTTGTTAAAAAGCAATAAAGCTACTACCACTTAGGTTCGATTTTTGGATTTATATTTTACTCGAGATGATCGTGGCGGTACAGGGTATTTTGGTTTTTTAAAAACATTTTTAAAAAACCAAAAATATCCTTTTTTTTTTTTTAAGAAAGTAAGTGCCACTTACAATTTTAAAAGTATCGTAAAATCTAAATTAAATCAAAAAATAATAAAATTAAATTAAAAAAATCAAAGGACCTAACTCATTATAACTTAAGTGTAAAAGAAGGGATATTTTTGATTTTTTGTGTTTTTAATCATGTTATGCCGCTACAATCATCTCGAATAAAATATATATTATACATGGGTAAGTAGTGATGTTGCATATAAAATTTGATAGTGGTATCTCTACCGGATGTTAAAAAATTTTGTTTTGAAAATTAAAATATTTTTTTGGACACCCATAGATGTCGGAATCAAATTAAATATACATACTTGTTTGAACCTTCCTAACGTATCCTACTACCCATATTTTTTTAAGGTCCTAGCATTTCCCGTTCCGGAGAAAAAAAAACTTTTTGATTTTTAATTTAACCTTATAACTTCGGAATCACGTTGTTCTAGAAGCTAGTATGAACGGTAATTTAGTGTTGGGTCATGAGGTACTTTATGTGTGAAAATCAGCCCGATATCGCTGGAGGCATTCCACCATAGGAAACCCAGCCAGATCCTTTCATATTTTTGTTATTTAACTTTTTATTGATGAAATCATATTATACATAATCAAATACTTTTTTAAATTTATTTTTATTTAATAATTTTCAATTTTTACGTATTTTTCCTTTTTATATTATAAAAGTTGTGATGTCTTTTAAAGCAAGAGCTGAATCATCCTTAGTTAAAAAACTGACAAATTGTCAAATTTTTGAAAATTTTTTGTACTGTGTAATTATCTAACATTGACGTAATTTATAATAATAAAATTATCTAGCATTAAGTACTTATTAAGAAATCTATTGCTTTTTGATTAATTTTATTGTCCTTGCAGATGTACCTTCTTAATACTGTAACTTTCTGCGTATGAAGATGATGATCGCGAGGTAGCTGGACTAGAAGTTCCATACTTCCGGTTAGCATATCTGCCGGGGTATCCTCGGTCACAGTAAGAACCATTCTAGATGGCCTTTCTTCTCTGTTCCTGAAACAATATGTTATTCAATTAAAATTGTTAACGGATGAAAATTAATTGTGTTTCTATAGTAATATTATTGAGCTATATATAAAAACGCAGTAATAAAGAAACTTTATGAGTTGTATCTACTCTCTCACTTTAAAACTAAAAAAATTACAATATATAAGTTGTACATACATTAATCGTAAAAATAAAGTAATCTGAAAGAAATAAAATTTTTAAGAAGAAATATATAGTAATCAGACACAACACAATACACATTTAATAACTTTATTTTTTATTTTTATCTTTGAGTAATATCATAAAAAATAAAATATGTATATACATAAAGACTTGTTAGTATAAAAATGTTTAAAAAACATAATAATATTAATCCAAATGTGGTAATAATTGCCTCATTACATATGTATGTATACATATATGTATGTAATGATTTATTGCTTTCCCCGTAGGGTTTACAATCTAATACACTGTAACGTTTTTCAGAGACGTACCCAACCCTTTACAAATACAGATTCTCCTCCATCCTTTTCGGTCCTCTTCGAACTCCTGCTTTCCTCCTCTCTCCTTTCTTTTCTCCTTTCTTTCTCTTCTCTTTCTCTTTACCCTCGTCTCCACCGATTTATCCTCATCCATTTTCACCCTTAATCTGCTCCCTTCCTTTCTCCTTGCATCCAATATCTTCCACTTATCTTCCTCATTCCCCATCTTTACTAATATCGTCACCCAGTCCCCTCTCTGTCCTATCACGCTTACTTCTTTTACCTCCACCTTCACTCCTTCCACAAACAATCCCTTCACCTTCTCCCTCAACCCTTCTCCTCTCACTTAACCCTTTGGACCAACGGCCTTAACGTCTCTTTCCGAAAGACTGAGCCCAGTTTGCTCCGCACAAGAGCCTATCTTGCACGGAGGGCGCAGCTTTCCAAAAATAAATTCCATGTTTACATGCTCTAGTAGACTCGAACCTGGTTCTTCAGATTACGAGTCTGGCGCTCTACCACTAGACCACACTGCCGCCCTTAATAATTGCCTATATGATTTCTATCAATAAACAATTAGATCAATCAACTTATTTATATTCTCATGTCATGTAGGTACATGACCATGGTCATCCATTATTGTTATAATTTTCTCGATTTGGAATTATATATCTATTTTTTTTTTTTGCATCTTTATAACGATCCTTAAAACATTTATTTTTTAAGCTGTGGCCGTGCAAACACATATTACTTTACGTTTTCTTTTTTATAATAAATTTCTTAACCGTAATATTTTTAAAGTATAATTATTACATCTCAATTAAGTAGGTATATGGTTTGTCACACATATTTTTTTATAGTTTGATGTACCAAATTTAAGTGATACACAGAATATTTGAAAATCTTTGAGTTTATAATATTATCGGAGGGATGGGGGTGGAGCTCCGTTTGCCTACATTCCCGATTGCCAACAGTTTTGTTTGGCCACAATATTTTGTCGACATTCTCGATCTTTACAAAAGAAAAAAAATAATAATCAAAGTATATATGTGGATTTTAGAAAAATAGATGTTTTAAAAATTAACTTTGTTAAAAAATAGACATGAGATCAATACAATTAACCAAGTACATAATATATACTATCAATGTTATAATCTAAATTACAATTTTTAGGATTACTATCCACAGATTAAATAAGAAGTATTAGGTTTCTCATCTACTCTTTGTTATATCAATTCGTTGGTTCTCTGCATACTAATAACAAACGCTAAAATATCCAGGTGAGAAATTGAGGAAAAACTTAACATCGAGACTCAAAAACTTGGCATGCCCTAATAAATAAATTGACTCTTACTATAAATGTTAAGAACCCTATTAGTTTTTATAAACATTATTGAATATACATACATGTCTACACTATTAGGACAATGAAAAAATTTGTAACTAGGACATAAATTAAAACTATTGTTGCATTCTGTGCAACATGTTATACATTAACAACATATTATTAATTATATTATAATATAAATTATAATAATATAAATTATAATATATTATACTATAATATTTAGTGAGTTTTTAGAGTTCTATATTAGTTTTAATGTTAAATTTTACATTTTCCTTTGTGCTGCTCTTCTCATTTAAAGGATTAGCATAAAATTATATATATATATATATATATATATATATATATATATATATATATATGTATATGGAGGGATAAAAGTCATAGTGGTGTAAGTCAAATTTTTTTAATCAACAAGTCATTTAAAAAAAATATTAAAAATTTAGCTGCTGCAAGTTTACCACCATGTAGGTCTGAATTATGGCAACAACTTTTGAGAACTTACTATATAACCAATATTTGGAGAAACGCCTATTTAAAAATTCCAACAGAATTAGAAGCACATAATTGTAGATGGACTGAAAACGAATCCAAGTATGAATTCAAATGGTTTGAGGGAAAGCAATTACCATCATTCGTAAATGAAGTATTGGAAACTGGAGATACCGAAGGTAAATATTCTCAATTACTTAGAAAATTATTTACGATTATTAACTACATTATTTGTATAACATTTCATATTTTATTTACAGATGAAAACATGGAAATTGAGAGTCAAAGTGGCGACAAAGACAGTGATGATAACATCGATCATGATGATGATGATGATGAAAATGAACCTATAATAATAGCGATGACGGTGATGACTGCGAAGCACTTGATGATTATTTATATGAAGATTATAGCGAAACAGATGATTGAAAATTGTTTAAGTATTTTTTTACTTAAATATAAATAAAATTAAAATTTTCCATTTTTGTAATAAAACATAAAAAAATAATTTATTATTTTTATTAACAGACCATTTCAAAGTTAAAACATATGTAAAATAAGTTGAACATTTATATTTTACGATTTGTTTGTCTGGATCTGTCAAGGTTTCAGAACCGAAATTTTTAAATTTAATACTTGAAAAATTTAAGTGATAAAATTAATTGTTGCTACCGGCAATTTACAGTACATTCCATAGATAGGTACTGAGATTTTCGGCGACGTCTGGCACGGTGTTAGACCGGGATTTTGTCTGTCATTTCATATATAGATTATTAAACACGTATACAATAAGCAAAAAAAATTTCAACTTTACAGAAATGACGTGATCACGTGAATGTTATTAAATCTTAAGCAGTTATACCCTGATCTGGCAATACTTTAGACCCCACCTACAGGTCTGGCAACATTTGCAAGTACTTTACAATATTATATAGTACAAGCAAAAAAAATTTTTAGCCATACAGCTATGACGTTTTTTACCCTCGATATTTTACAGCTAAGGGCGTACGCCCCCCGCTAAACGCACCAGCGGCCAGCAGCCAGATTTGCGCTTTCTTAATTTGCAACATTGCCACAATCGTTTGAGGTTGAAAATTTCCTTAAATAAATGACGTTGGTATTTTCGTAGCCAGCTCTCGGTCTATACAGATACGCGAATCAGGATGCGTCCGTGCGATTTGACGAATAGGAGCAGCCCAACGTTGCTGTGTGGAGAATATTAGAAGGAGCGCTTTATAAATAACAACGGCTACGCACGAACGTCGCTCATGTATAGCCGTGTTATTCACTTAGCACTTCTTCCAATGCCTTGTCACGCACCTAACAACATGAAACGTTAGGCTGCTCCTTCTCATTAAATTGCACGGACGCATCCTGAGACGGGATTCTGTAACTCCTTACGATAGTTTTGGTATCGTTGCGTAGCTTTTCTACCATATATAATACTTGTGCAACGGTTCCTGTCGTTAAGAAGTTATAGAATCCCGCTACTAATTCACGTATCTGTATTAAATATAATTTCTCATTAATTATTAGGAAACTTACAAAATGATAAAAGACTTTTCGATTCAGTTTTCCTGCTCTATCTGCCCACGAACAGTGGTCCGCATATTACATGATACTAAAATATATTACGATATTTTTGAAATACATGTATACCTCTCTTTCTTTGTTCCTCTTTCTCTCTCTCTCTCTCTCTCTCTCTCTCTCTCTCTCTCTCTCTCTCTCTCGAATAAAATAAAATAAAAAATGCAAGGCTGAAATTCTGAATATGCATACTCTCCAATCGTTTCCGAATTTTCCCACGTTGTTAAGTTTCGCCAACTTTCTCGCACTATATCCGTCTTTCACATACATTGCCGGCATTTAAGAAACTAGATCAAGCACTTTTTTCGCTTCTTTATTATTGTCCGCGAACAGTGTTCACATTATTGTTACGGTTCTCACAAGAGCAGATCTTTTCTATGAATGATCACGACGATTCAGCAATATGCGAATACTTTTGCATTCTAATTCGTGAAAAATATCATGTCATATCAACAAATAAACATAATATACAAAGATAACATAGATAATATATAAAGATTGACTCCTTGCTGCATAGTCTCCCATATATAGGATACTTGTCTTTTGGCAGTATTTCCCTATTTTTATTTTGCATTAACAATAAATTGTAAACAAAATATCAGTTGAAATTAACATTTTTTTTTAGTTTATGCTAGAAAGAAGAAGATAATATTCATGTCCTGAAAATCTTTATTAATGTATTAATAAAGATTCATATTTTATTAAATTACTTGGTAAAAACAGATTGACATACATGTCTCTTACAACCTTTCATGGGAAAAAACTGTGATTCGATGGGTAATCAGCCTACACATTTTATAATTAATCTAATTTGATATCATAGGAGCCAAATAAGGTTTACTATTAACGGCATATCAAGAGAGTCTATGAAACGGTCCCATTCCAGAACCAGTCCCACACTTTTTGGTATTAATTCCACATAAAGCAATAGACAAGATATCGAATTTCGAATTTGTTAACTTTATAATTATGACTAGATGTCATCAACTTAGTTTGTAAGTAACGGTTTTATTATAGCACACTGGAGATGGCCTTATTTCAGATCAAAACGTACATGTCATATATATTATATTTATTTAAATTATAATATATTCTTAGTACGTGCATTCAGATTTGTTCGTTAACCCCTTTTATCTCCTTTGTTTTTAATTTTTGAACCTTAATATATTATCTTTATTATTGTTTTTGAAATTATTGATTTGAAATATGTACTACAGATAAAAAATTTTAAATAGCAGATCTAATATGGCGGCTCAAAATAACTAAAAATTTTGAAAAATTACTTATATTTAGCGGAAATCTTATATTTATATTTGAGACTCCTCGCCAAATCTTCGTCGTCAGTTTTGAGTTATTTTGGGTATTAAAAGCGAGCTTTTTTTCGTTAAAGCATAGCAAAAATTCTTCAATATTGAATCCACCATTTAAAATTTCCAAATTTTAATTGTAAATTTGAAATCAGAAACTTAAAAAATTCGATCTTACGTATAAAATTTTAGTTATACATAAACCATGGTTCAATTTTTTTTAACTTAGCCACCATATCGGATTTGCCATTTTTAAATTTTTATTTCAGATTTACAATCAGCGATCCAAAAATCTCCACGCATATATGTATAAGATTCAGCAAAATATGTTGAAAAAATTGTTGCAACAAAGGGAATAAAAAGTTAAGAATTAAAATAAGAATTAAAATTTTGATATTTAATATTTATTTTTTTTATTAAAAAGCGTTTATAAAATATAATGTCAGAATGTTTATAAAATAACAACTTAAATATATCATAGTGTCAAGCATCACATAAGACATGAAAGATCAGTTTTATTTAAATTTTCTCAATAATGGCATTTTTCGAAAATATCTTTGATATTACTAAATAATATTGTAGAACATAAAACTCAGAACGTCTAGTGGTCGAACAGTTTCATCAAGTGTGAGAGAACAGATGAGATTATGCAGTTTCCAAATAATAACCTCTAATGGCATCGAGATCACCGTGTTTTCTTCACGAAGAATAATGTCAAAAGTGGGCTAATTATAGCTGAAGGAAACCGCCTAAAGTGGGACTTCGGATTAGATACACCGTTAGAGAAACAACGTACGCCGAAAAAAACAGTGCTACTAGTTTCGCGATTTTACGACATTTTTGGAATGCGATGCTTAAGAGAGACTACTATCCATTTATGTAAAACACGTGCCAAGTGTGGAAACAAACTTCAAAGTCTTCAAATATAAAGACTGTTTATTTCTCGAAACTGGATCTTCATACAATATATCAGTTGTAAATACAAGGGTAAAATCATGCATTTTGAATTTTCAAAATACTGTAACTGTAATGGATAGCTAACATTACTCATCAAAAGAATGCACAAGAACAAAAGTAATGTTTCTCATAGGCTTTTAAGTTAAAATATAAACAGATAAAAGTTAACAAAATAAGTATTGCTTTTATTCCTTACGTAATATATTAACAAAAGAATTGTCTGATTCCGTAGCACTGTCTAAAAATAAAGAAGAAACCCGGGAAAAAAGAATTAGATCTGACCGGATCAAATTATATCTCAGCAGATCAAATTTTATCTGGTCAGATATGCTCAGATATTACTTCTCATGTCTGCGCAGATCTGGTCATACATGTTCATATATAACTATATATAATTATATATAGGGTGTAATCTGGTCTTCGACGGCTTAGATCGGACCATATCTGTTCAAATCAGACCATATCTGCTCAGATCGAACCATATCTGTGATTGAATTTCATTGAAACAGTCCAGATCTGACTGTATCTCTGTTAGATATAACTGATCTATACATGAATGCGATCCAAAATACATTACATCTGACCATATATGCCCAAATATAAGTCGAACTGAGGTTGTGTTTGATCGAAAACTGTTCAGGTCTAACGATATCTGGGCATATTTAACTATAATAAATTAAATGTTCGATGATCGATATTCGTCTAATGTGATATTTAAATATATGAGTTTATTTTATATAGCAAATTAAAGATATTCAATTAAATATCTTTGATATAATCCTATATAAGAAAAGTCATTTTGACCGAGAAGTGAGCAGTGCGAGTCGAATTATCTCGCACGTAGTGTTGCCGCTTTTCCGCGTGCGTGATTGGCCGGTCGAAGCCGGGTGTGATCGGCGGGAGATCGCGGCGAGCTTCGTGCGTGTGTGTCGTGAGTGTCGTGAAACATCGTGATGTGACAGCTCGCGTCGTGTCGCGAGGTTAATATTAAAGTGACAGTTAATAAGTTTAATTTCAAATTTCGGTCGCGTCACGCAAGAATCGAAGTGTGCCACGAAATTTGGATATGGGTGTCACAAGAGGCGAAAAATCAGCGGGTCGGAGATATTAGGTAATGACAGTCGTGACCGTTACTATGTTTACGCGAGCGTTACTTTTGTAGTAATTTACGATAATTCACTCGTTTACGCGGGATGAATTATCATAAGTTACTACAGAACTTCCGTTTACGTGAAGGAATTATCATGTTAGTTATACTACAGAAGTAACGCTCGCGTAAACGTAGTACGTAACAGATAGTGTGTGCGTGTGCGTGCGTGCGTGCGTGCGTGCGTGAGTGCGTGTGTGTGTGTGTGTGTATGTGTATGTGTGTGTGTGTGTGTGTGTGTGTGTGTGTGTGCTTGATCATCAATATATCATATATAATAGATATTATAGGTTAACCGGAGAATGCTGATACCGAGGAGATCTTTAAGAAGGAAGGCACATCCAAAATCACACACGCATGCATATGCTGTCTTGTAAAAATTGAAGAGAACCAGAAAGTGATCTGTAGAGTAATTTGTATTGTAGGCAAGTTAAAATACTTTTACTACAGATCCTCTGTTTACGTGGAGGAATTATCATGTGAGTACTACAGAAGTAACGCTCGTGTAAACGTAGTATGTGACAGATATTGTGCATGTGTGTGTCATCAAGTTTCGAATTAGAGAGAGATAAAGAGAGAGAGAGAGAGAGAGAGAGAGAGAGAGAGAGAGAGAGAGGGGTTATAAAAAGTTGGTGTTAGTCTTGCTGGTAGATTTTTCCCATTTTTATATAAAAAAAATGTGATGACTTATTACAGGGAGCGAAGGGGTGATGATGATGATTAACGGCGAACTGGTAAAAGTAGAACAACTTCGAAGAGAAGAAATCATAAATTGCACATGTGGTTTTATGGAAGAGGATGGTTTAATGATCTCTGTCTCTGCTGGCAGTATGGACATTGTAATTTTATTGAAGAGAGGAAAAGGATGTTCCTGAGAAATACATTTGTTACATATGTCAAAATCCATATCGACTACGGCCGTCTAAGAAATATTATCACGATCAGGACTGGATTAAGGAAGGCAAATTGTCAAGGTAATTTATTTATTAATATATTTACATTTATATTTAGATTGTGCGTGTGGTTATATTTATTTATACATAGTATAATCTGTTTGTATGGAGAGAGAGAGAGAGAGAGAGAGAGAGAGAGAGAGAGAGAGAGAGAGAGAGAGAGAGAGAGAGAGAGAGAGAGAGAGAAAGAGGTAAAGTCTCATAATAATATTAATATACTATGTATATTAGGTAGTCTAATGTATACAATTTAATACATAGGATGATGCAAGATCTCTGTGACAAACTCTGAGGAATGATAAATCTCGTAGAAAGGACCATATTCTGTGAAGAAATCTATGTTTTCTGACGTATTATTTGGGAGCTACACGATGGCACAGACAAGTCTTAGGTGACATGTATTACAATTGTAAAATAAATTATTTATTTATTATTTTAAGTATATTTGCAGATAGTTTATAGAAGATGTTTAAAGTGTCTATCCTGAATTTAATTGCATTTTGCGTTACAGAATACAATTAAGTGAGGCAGACACTTTAAAAACATCTTCCGTAAACTGTTTGTAAGTGTACTTGAAATAATAAATAAATAATTAATTTTATATAATTGTAATACATGTCATCCAAGACCTGTCTATGCGGTTGTGTGACTCCTAAACGACACGTCAGGGAATATAGGTTATTTCACTGACAAAAGTTGTAGGATATCAAGGAAATCAAATAATGGTAAAACCAATTTTCAAAAAATCGTCATATAAAGGTCATCGTTATTTCTTAAAACAGAATTGTATGATTTTTTTATATAATATGATTCTTCTAATTATTCTACATATAAAGGTATTAAGGTAGAGTTATCAAAAAATAGTTTATGAAATATTTCATATTTTATTCTGGTATTTTTTGACATAAAATGTAAAATATCTCGTTAACTATTCATTTTTTGGTAAATGTACCTTAACACTTTTATGTACAGAATAATAATAAGATGAATCAATTGGTGCGAAGAAAACATATTGTTACTTTGCAAAAAAGATAATTATTGTAGTTTATATAAAGCAATTAAACTTTTTATTATACAGTTACATCGAGTAATTTTGGAAACAGAGAGAGAAAGAAGGGAATAGAAAACATCGTGCTTCCTTAGAAGATTGAAATGAGAAAGTGATCTACAGCGCAATTCGGATTGTAGGCAAGTTAAAATATTAATTGATTCGAGTCCATTATATTGTGATAGACGTTGATCAGATTTTATATCTTAGTGTATGGAAATATTAATTATTCATGAAAGCAATAACAACAAAATAAATGTTGGTAAATTTTATATTCGTATTCAGCAATCTCTAACATTTAAAAAAATAATTAAATTAATATGTTCTTCTCACACACAAAGAAGATTAGACTCTAAAAGAATTAATTAATATTTGATCTAAATATATTATAATAAAAATTATAATTGCAAAGTTTTCGGAAGTGGTGGACAAACCAGTTTATATTTTTAATGCAAACTACCTCGAATTTTTATATTTCATTCATTGTCAGTCACCAGAAAATTTTTTCTGCAGATATTTGAAGGCTAGCGGATAATGGAGCGCATACACGATTCTCTCGATTTAGATACTAACTTTTTGAATTCTGTTACATTGAGATTTTACTTTGGACTAATGGCGAACTCTTTAGTAATGAAGTTTTTAACAAGGTAAGATTATGCAATATAATTATAATTAAATTATTGTTTGGAAATATTATATATAACATTAACATAATTATTTTTTAAGATGATTATGAAGGAGAGAGACTTCCTTACCGATTTGGTTGAAACTTTACAATTTTGTCTATTTTGGTGCGTAAAACATAAATCTGTAAGTTAAAACTGTCGCTCTCAATTTTTTAGGAAAAGTGTTATTAAATACTGAAATTGATTGCATGGTTAGGATGTCTGTTATATTCACACGATTATCCGCAGTAACGTAAGAGTGGAATTACAGTAATAGTGCTGTATAATAGCAACTTCTCATAATAGTCTGGCGCCTTGCTTTAATTGTGTGATATTATTTGACTCTGTATTTATATAGACTCTTAATCTACTAATTATTTTCTGCTATAAAAAATGCAGAAAATAATTGGTATATTGAAAAGTCTATATAAATACAAAGTATAATAAATACAAAGTCAAATAATAGCACATAATTAAAGTAAAGCGCCAGTCTATTATAGGGCAGGTTGCTGTTATACTGTATTATTACTATAATTTCATGCACTTTTACGTCACTACGCATGATCATGTGCATCTACATTATGTTAGTATGACATTCTAACCACACAGCTATCAATTTTAGTACTTAATAACTTTTTTCCTAATTGAAAGCGACAATTTTAACTTACAGATTCATGTTTTACTAAAATACATAAAATTGTGAAGTTTTAGCCAAATCAGTGAGGAAGCCCTTCTCCTTTATAATTACTTTTTTTAAATCACATTTAACTGCAATAATTAAATTATTATATTTAACAAATTAATAATTTTTAAAATATAAGTAATTTACCTGACTATTTATTTATTATTTAAAAAATTAATAATTATTTTGCACTAATTATAAATTTTCAAATAAATAGTAATTCATTTTTGATTAATTATTAATTATTTTAATAACAAAGAATTTATTTCTATTAATTACCAATTTGCAAAAGAAATTAATTCATTTTCCCCTAAATACTAACTTTCACGAACTATAAATTTTTCTCTGACAAATTACCAATTTTATAAGCAATCTATAATTCACTTTTACCTAAATATTATTAATTTTTATGTGAATGGTAAAAGAGAGAGAGAGGGAGTGGGAAAGGGGGGGGGGGAGAGGAGAGAGAGAGAGAGAGAGAGAGAGAGAGAGAGAGAGAGAGAGAGAGAGAGAGAGAGAGAGAGAGAGAGAGAGAGAGAGAGAGACTTTATCTTGAACAAGATTGTGCAAAGAGATGTGCAATGTTTGCCTTATTTTAGATATACCGATGAATTTAATGTTCGAGAAGTTCTGATGGGACTAGCTATTGGTGCTCATGGTGCAAATATTCAATAAGCTCGAAAAGTTGATGGCATTACAAATATGGAGTTAAAAGAAAATTCATTCAAGATATATGGAGAGGTAATAATAAAAATTATTATCGCTTGTATTATTTCGAAGAATATTGTTTTATAAAAGTTTACTAATCGTTTATATCTAAAATGTATATACATATCCGTATATATGTTGCATTATATTAGGCTGGTATACAGATGGTATTATTAGATTTTTTTCTTAATCACAGACGCATGAAGCTGTTAAACTGTTCAGCTGTTGATGCTAGGATTCTGTATACAGAGACACGACACAATTCAGTTGTTTAAAATCTAGATTTATATATTAAATATTATAAAAAACATCTATTTTACGATTAAACTTTTCCGTTTGAAATAGTATATGCAATTAAATATTTTTTATTTTAATGAAATAATGTAATAAACAACAACTTTTGTTCTTAAACACATACTAAGTTTTGAGGTAATTTTGTTTATTGTAATAAAAAGAATAGCACACACACATATTTAAAATTGTATGTATAATATATTATATAAAAAATATAAATTATAAAATAAAGAAAATAAGATTATATGATTTAAGAATTGTAAGCAAATTACTATTACCAATAAAATTGATGTGTTATCTGATAATTTATACTAACGATTTAAATTCAGTTCATATATGTATACATACATGTGTACTCATCGGCAGGAATGCCTGGACACATATGCTTACGATACACATATATATAGATGTCAAATACATATCAAAATATCCAGGTATTCCTGCCGGTCAGTGTACATACATGCAACATCGAATCAAAGTCAGTCGCACTTAAATTGTGAACTCCAAGACCTTTTTTTTATTCTTCTCGGGACTTTAAGATTATTAAGGGGATCCTATAGTGGCAGTGCACTTTATGCACTAAGTGTACACTTTAACTCGTTTTTTATTTATTATAAATTTTTAAGGGCAAAAATGCAAAATCGGGCTGTTTAGGGAACTACAGATGAGCTTACTGATTAAAAATATCCTAAATTGAATAAGATTCATTCGATATTTTGGCTAAATTCTTAAAAATCCGAAAAAAATTACGAATTTTAAGAATTTAGCCAAAATATCGAATGAATCTTATTTAATTTAGGATATTTTTAATCAGTAAGCTCATCTGTAGTTCCCTAAACAGCCAGATTTTGCATTTTTGCCCTTAAAAATTTATAATAAATAAAATACGAGTTAAAGTGTACACTTAGTGCATAAAGTGCACTGCCACTACAGGAGCCCCTTAAGGGGATGCTGGAGTCGTCTGTTTTACCGATAAAACTACCATTCTTCTTCTACTTATGTAACGTCGTATTGATTTGACAGAATTAAAAATGCTCTTCCATAATTGCAGTACATACATCAATGATTCAGGAAAACTTCGATTTTATATAGAAAACGAGAAAAAATTACGGAATTACAGATTTCCTTACCTACTTTTGTCCTAATATGGTGTCTCGAGTTGCAGCAATTGCCATCAACTCATCACAAGATGTGCTTCATATAAGAGATATATCATTGATATGAACGTGGAAACGAGTTTCTTTGAATTGCACAACAAGAAAAATATCGATGAACCTTCAAAATCGAGATTAGAAGTCTAATATAAAAGTACAGTGTATATGACGATTCGTGCGTATGTGTGCGTGCAATGTAGGTGTTATCCTTGTCTATATCTATGCTAATACGGCTCTGTGATTGATTCATAATATCTTAAGATTGTATTTAAGACGGTCTTAAATATAAGAACCGATTATGAATACCGACCAAGGAATCCTCATTTCTCAAAGAAGGATTATAGGCGGCATTCATATAGTCGGATCTTATATCTAAGATCGTCTTAAGTTTGGTCAAAGGCATTTTCTTGAAGTCAGTTTTATCTTTTTTTTTTTATTTCTGAGCAATTTTTAAAATTTTAATTGTTTCTTCTATTTTTTTAAATAGATTTATATATCAATTTCTATGTGACATAATAATCACGTGTAAAATTTAATTTCATGATAAAAAATTAAATATAATTTTTTTTAACCGACTTCAAAAAGGAGGTTCTCAATTCGGCGAGCATGATGTATGTGGGTATGTCTACGATTTTTTCTGAAACTACTGGACAAATGCGGTTTTCACTGTCCTATAGAGTGATTCTTGCTCCGGAAAGTTTTAGTACATAAAATAATTATAACATAAGGGTACGGAGCAGTAAGAAAATATGCATACTTAATAATTACAAGCAAATAATAAATTATTATTTTTGATTCGTATCAATTGAATAACGCACTAAAGAAGTATGAATTAAAAAAGAACTTTTTAAATAAAATTGACTTCAAAAGAGCTCTAGAAAGAATGAAAAACATTAAAAAATAAAGAAGGAAGAAGGAGAGCCAAGAGACAGAGAAAAGGAGAGAGAAAGAGAGAGAAAGAGGGAGGGAGAAAGAAAGAGAGAGGAAGAGGGGGAGAGAGAGAGAAAGAGAGGGGGGAGGGAGGGAGGGAGGGAGGGAGAGATTGATTGATTGATTATAATAAAGAGAAGACAATGAGCGAAAATGAATGAGTGAGAACAAGTAAGAATAAAGAAGAATGAGAGAAGATAATGCAGTAAAATGCAATAAAATTAGAAAAATGATGCAGAATGGATGATAATGAAGGAAACTATATGAAGATAGTGGGAGGAGACTACATGAAGATAGTGGTGAAAGAACGTAACAGAGTGAATCAAACAAAATAAAACAATATGAGATAGAATGAGGGAGAATAAGTAAAAATGAAAAAAATTGAAAAAGTACAAGGGAGTCTGAAAAATAAAATAATATGTGATTAATTAATAAGGGAGGGAGAGGGACTCCCGGTGGTTAGCGAGCGCGATAGAGCGAAAAATAAGGCGTAGAGTGAGATTAGGAGTAGCAGCAAAGAGGAGAGTATTGGTGGGGGAAGAAAGAGGTGGCGACGGCGATGGAAGTGGTGACGAGAAGCAAGGAAAGATAGGAGAGAAGATATTAGGTAGTAACGGTATGTGGTCAGAAAAAGGTTAGGGACACCATAGAGAGAAAGTGAAATGGCAGGCGGTTGAGAGGTGGCGAAGAGTAAGAAAAACTGAGAGAACAGGTGATGACTAGGAGAGGGAAGGGGAAGGAGTAGGGCGGCAGTAGATTTGAAGCGAGATAGGGAGAGAAGGAGACGATAGAATAAAGAAGGTGAGAGTAAGGCAGAAAATAAAAAAAAGAGTAGAGGTGATTAATAAGGGAAGTGAGGGGAAGAATAAAGCGGAGAAGGAGCTCAAAAACATGACAGGTAGAATAGGTAAGGTGGCTAGCGCAGGGAGAGAGAGAGAGAGAGAGAAGTGCGAGTATATGTAGTGAAAGGAGTATAGATGATTATTTTAAAAGAAAAAGATAGGAAGAGGGAAGAGGCGTCTAAAAGGAGTAGGAAAATGGTGAGATCGCTAGAGAAAGAACAGATGTTAGGGATAATGAGTAAAATGATGGAGGAAATACGGGAATTAAGGAAAGAACAGAAAGAGCAAGGGGTAGAAGATAGAAAGCAAGAAAGAGAAAAAATGATAAGAGATGAGATTAGGAAGATGAAGGCGAATGTAGAGGAGAGAAAGGTGAAATGGTAGAAGGAAAGTGAGGAATTGAAGAAGGAGATAAGAGAGTTGAGAGGAAGGCTGGAGAGTATAGGGAGGGAGAAATATGGGAAGAAGGAAGGGCAGGGAGAAGTGAAAGAGGAAGGATAGTGGGAGATAGGAAAAAGCGATAAAGTAATGGAAGCGAAGGTAAGAGAGCTAGAAAGGTGGAGAGAGTTAGAAGAGAGAGACAGAAGGAGGAACAATGTAGTAGTGAAAGGGGTGGAGATGGAGGAGCGAAGGCTGAAGAAAGCGGTAGAGAAGCTATGGCTAGAGATGGCTGTGGAGGGAGGAATAGAGGAGGTAAAAGAGATAGGAAGAAAGACGGGGAAAAAGAAGAAAATGGTTTTAGATTTTAGGTTAAAAGATGGAGTAAGAAAAAGAGAGGTAATGCAGAGGAAGAATGTGTTGAAAAGGAGGATGGAAAGAATAGAGGATGACATGACCCTGAAGGAAAGAAAAATGCAATGGAGCCTGGAGAGGATAGCTGAGAAAAAGAAAAGGAATAAGACGAGAGTTTGGATAAAGTACGGAAAGATTTGAATAGAGGGGAAGTGGTGGAGTTGGGATGAGGAAAAAGAAGTCCTGATAGATGGAAGGGGAAATAAGAGAGAGAAGCAAGAAGAAGGAGGGGGAGAAAGAGGAACAGAGGAGAAGGGAAAGAGTAGAAGAGAGGGAGACGGAAAAATGAAATGAAAAGGTAGTGAGGAGGGAGGAGAAACGATGGGAGGAGAGGGCGAGGAGAGAAGAGGGAGGAGAGGAAGAGTAGGGAGGAAGAAAGTGTGGTGAGGCTGAGGGAAAGGGAGAAAGGAATCAGAGAGAATAGAGTGTGGAAAGTAAAGAGGAGTGAAAGAGAGGAAAAAGGGGGGAGGGGGAAGAAAGGAATGCAGGAGGGAGGAGGAGGGGAAGGAACAGGAAGGAAGCCTAAAGATGGGCTTTTGGAATGTAATGGGAGTGAAGGGAAAACAAGAAGAGTTTGGGAAAGGACAAAAGAGTGGGATGTCGTGGGATTGATGGAGAGGTAGCTGAAACAGGAGGAATGGGAGAAGATGAAAAATAACGTGCCAAAGGAGTTCAACTGGAGGATACAGAGTGCAAAGAAAGAAAGAGTTGGAAGAAGAGGAAGAGCAATAGTGGGATAATGATGGGAGTCAGAAAAGGGTTAGAAGGGGAAGAAGAATGGGTAAAGGAGGAGGATTTAATGATTAAAGAAGTAAGATGGAAGAAGGAGAAATGGAGATTGGCAACAGTTTACGTAAGCGGCAACTTGGACATGATAATGGGTAAGATAAAATCGTGGAGGAGGAAGGGAGAAAGGAGAGATGGATAGTGGGGGGCGATTTCAATGCGAGAATAGGAGAAAGGAGTGCTGGAGGATGGAGAAGAGAGAGTTGAAAGAAAATCAAAAAATAAAATAATAAATAGGCAGGGGGAAGAGCTGATTAGATGGGTTGAAGAGGAAGGGTGGGGAATTATGAACGGGGCAAAGGCGGGAGATGAGGAGGGGGGGGTGACTTTTACAGGAGAAAGGGAGGAAACAGTGATCAATTACGCGAAAGGAGATAGGAAGGCTTGGGAAAGAGTGACAAGATTGGAGGTGGGGTAGATTCGGATCACCAATCAGTAGCAGTACGGGTAAACGAAGGGGGGTTGATGAGATGAGAGGGACAATAGCGGAGGTAGAGAGGTGGGTGGAAAAGACAGACGGGTCGAAAGAAGCGAGAGGGGAGTTTAGAAGAAGAACGAACAAGGTAGAAATAGGTAGGGGGGCAATAGATAAAAAGGTCGAAAAGTTGACAAAAGGACTTAAGATAGAAGTAAGGGTGAGAAGAGTAAAAAGAGGGGCAGAAGGAAAGGGAGGATGGTGGTATGGGGATTGTAGGAAGAAGTGGAAGGAGGTAGAAAAGTTATTGAGAGACTGGAAAAGAGGAAGAAAACACAAAGAAGATTATAAGAGAAGAAAGAAGAAGTATAAGGAAATGTGTGAGAGGAAAAAGAAGAAGAAGAAAAATCTGTTGGAAGAGGTAAGAGAAGCGAGAACAGAGAAGCAGGTGTGGGAAGTAATAAAGAAGGAAAGGAGAAGGAGAGTAGAAATTAATAAGGAGATAACAATAGAGGAGTGGGATAAATACTTAAGGGAGATGTTAGAAGGAACGGAATACAAGCGAAGGTTAGAAGAAGGAGAATAGGAAGAGCAGGGGGCAGAGGAGAAAGTGGACAAAGGGAAGGGGATAGGATGGGAAGAGGTAGAGAGAGTGCTGAAAGGGCTGAAAAAAAGTAAAGCGGCGGGAGAAGACGAGATAGGAAATGAAGTGTGGATTTATGGGGAATTATGGAGGGTAGTGGTTTAAGAAAGGCGTTATGGGAAATATGCAGGAGAGTATGGAAAGGAGTGGGTCTCCCAGAGACGTGGAAGAACGGAATAGTGGTTCCGATAGCGAAAAAGAGAGGGGCAAAAGAGGTGAGTGAGCATAGAGGGATTATGCTCATGCCGACGGTGTACAAAGTGTACACGTCAGTTTTAGCAAATAAGTTGAGGGAAGAGATGGAAGAGAAGGGGATGATACCAGAAAGCCAAGTAGGGTTTAAAAAGGGGAGAGGAGTGGTGAACAATACTTACACACTGAATTATATGATAGGGAAGCGATTAAAAAGGAAAAAGAAGATGGTGGCTGCTTTTGTAGCTCTAAGAGCGGCATTTGATTCAGTGGACAGAAGGGTTTTGGGAAGATGTCTGAAAAAAGTAGAGGTGAGTGCGAGGTTGGGAAAGAGGATCATGGAAATATACGAGAAAACAAGGAGTGTAGTGAGGGTGGAGGAAAGATACGGCAGGAAATTTTGGATAGCGAGAGGGGTGAGGCAGGGATGTCCACTGAGTCCAATGCTGTTCAACTTACTGGTAGCAAACATAGAGATGGAGCTGGGAAGAGATGGAATGGGAGGGGTACAAGTAGGAAGAGAAAAACCAAGGGTACTAGGGTATACGGACGATGTAGTGATTCTAGCAGAGGATGAGGAGGGAATGAAATGGTTGTTGAAGAGGTTAGAGAGGTATTTAGAGAGGAAGGGGTTGGAATTGAATATGGACAAGATAAAGACAGTAAGGTTTGGGAAAAGAGGTGAAGGCAGAAGAAAGGAGAAATGGTGGTAAAATGGTAAGAAATTAGAAGAGGTAAGGGAGTTTAAGTATTTAGGATACTGGTTCAGTTGAAATGGGGGACAGTAGTCGCAGGTGAGGGAGAGGATAAAGAAGACAATGGGGGTAATGGGGCAGGTATGGGGAATAGGAAAAAGGTTTGGCGGAGATTGGAAAAGGAGAATGAAGTTGTTCGATTATTTGGTGGGAAGTGTTTTAGGCTTCGGGTCAGAGGTGTGAGGTGGAAGGAATGGGGACAGGTAGAGGGGGTGCAAGGAAAATATATCAGATGGGTACTGGGGCTGGATGGAAGTACGCCAGGTTACATGGTGAGAGAGGAGGGGAAGAGGGACAAGTTGAGGACGAGGATGGAAAGAAGAGCACTGGAATATGAGGAGAAACTGAAGGAAAGAGCGGGCAGTGAGTGGGCAAAGAGATGAGAGAAGGAAGGTATTGGGAGGGAAAATATTGAAAAAATGGAAGAAGAGATGATTAGTGAAGAAAAAGGAAGAATGGGAGAAGTAAAAGCAGAGGGGCTAACAAATGTGAAGTGTAAGGAAAAAAAAAAAGAAAAATGAGAGCCGAGGAAGCGAAGTGTGATAAGTCTTATGCGAGAAGTAAAAAGAAAGAAGAAAACAAAATATGGGAGAGACAGATATGTGAAGTGAGCGGGGAGAAGAAAAAAAAGCGAGAGGTGGCGAATGAACATTGGTACAGTGAATGAGAAAGGGAATACATTTTAACGGAGAGAAATGGTGATGTGGGACGAGTGTTTTAAGGTGAATGGAACGGAAAAATTTGGACATGAAAGCGCGCGCGTTAGCGCGCGTGTGTGCTAGTCTATAATGAAAAAATCCATGGAGACGCGAGAAGTTGTTGTTTGGAGTCGAATATCTCGCACGTAGTGTTGCCGCTTTTCCGCGTGCGTGATTGGCCGGTCGAAGCCGGGTGTGATCGCGGGAGATCGCGGCGAGCTTCGTGCGTGTGTGTCGTGTGATGTGACCGACGTGACAGCTCGTGTGTGTCGTGTCGCGAGGTTAGTGGGGTTAATTGTTTATTTAGTTTTTATATTGTGAATATTTATTATTTCTCTTTACTTCTAGATTTTATTTTAAAAAGGAAAAAGACGAGGAAGAGGAGACTCGAGAGAGAAAGAGAGAGAAGGAGAGAGAGACAGAGAATGGAAAAAAAAGAAAATGAGACAGAGAGATAGAGAGAGGGAGGTAAGCTTTAAAAAAACATTTAAATTTATATTGTGCATAACTTTTCGATGATGAAAACGACTATAGTCCATAATTCCTTTATTCTTTGTGAGGAAGACGAACATGAGAGGATAAAGGATCGAGATGAAGTAGAAGATGAAGAAACGAGGAGAGAGGAAGAGAGAGAGAGAGAGAGAGAGAGAGAGAGGGAGAAGAAAGTGAAAAAAAGGAGAGAGAGATAGGTAAGTTCTAAAGTAACATTTAAATTTATATTGTATACGTAATATATTGACGTGAAACCAGCGACAGCGTGTTTGTCCGTAATTTTTTTATTCTTTATGATTAGAACCTCCGCACAAAATTCTTGTATGGTAGTGTAGCATAACGTAACGTGAATCAACCCACAAGACTTTCGTGTGGTAACGTAACGTAACGTAATGTAGATCAACGCATAAGAAATGTATAACGCTGTAACCGATACGTTTCTTGTGCGTTGACTCACTTTACGTTATGCTACGTTACTATACAAGAGTCTTGTGTGGAGGCTCTTAAGTTTATTCAAAGTCAAAGAAGATAAATAAGAAAGAAAGAAGAAGAAGAAGAAGGGAGGAAGGGGAGGGAGAGGAAGAGAGAGAGAGAGAGAGAGAGAGAGAGAGAGAGAGAGAGAGAGAGAGAGAGAGAGAGAGAGAGAAGAGAGAAAGAGATAGAGAAAAAGAGGTAAAGTCTCATAATAATATTAATATACTATGTATATTAGGTAGTCTAATGTATACAATTTAATACATAGGATGATGCAAGATCTCTGTGACAAACTCTGAGGAATGATAAATCTCGTAGAAAGGACCATATTCTGTGAAGAAATCTATGTTTTCTGACGTATTATTTGGGAGCTACACGATGGCACAGACAAGTATTAGGTGACATGTATTACAATTGTAAAATAAATTATTTATTTATTATTTTAAGTATATTTGCAGATAGTTTATAGAAGATGTTTAAAGTGTCTATCCTGAATTTAATTGCATTTTGCGTTACAGAATACAATTAAGTGAGGCAGACACTTTAAAAACATCTTCCGTAAACTGTTTGTAAGTGTACTTGAAATAATAAATAAATAATTAATTTTATATAATTGTAATACATGTCATCTAAGACCTATCTATGCGGTTGTGTGACTCCTAAACGACACGTCAGGGAATGTAGGTTATTTCACTGACAAAAGTTGGAAAAGGATATCAAGGAAATCAAATAATGGTAAAACCAATTTTCAAAAAATTGTCATATAAAGGTCATCGTTATTTTTTAAAACAGAATTGTATGATTTTTTATATAATATGATTCTTCTAATTATTCTACATATAAAGGTATTAAGGTAGAGTTATCAAAAAATAGTTTATGAAATATTTCATATTTTATTCTGGTATTTTTGACATAAAATGTAAAATATCTCGTAAACTATTCATTTTTGGTAAATGTACCTTAACACTTTTATGTACAGAATAATAATAAGATGAATCAATTGGTGCGAAGAAAACATATTGTTACTTTGCAAAAAAGATAATTATTGTAGTTTATATAAAGCAATTAAACTTTTTATTATACAGTTACATCGAGTAATTTTGGAAACAGAGAGAGAAAGAAGGGAATAGAAAAAGGTGCCAGAAGAAGAGAAAGAAAAGTGATTTAAGTATTAGGATTGTAGGAGTAAAAATATTAATTGAATCGAGACATTAAGGGATAGATTTAGATTAATGCAGGTATGAAATAGGAATTATTATGAAAGGCAATAAAACGAATAAATGGTGGGAAATTTTAATTCGTTCAGATCTGTAAGGTTAAAGGAATGGGAAGGTAGAGTTGGTGCAAAAAAAGAAGATTAGACTCTGGAAAGAATTAAAGGTTAATGGTAAAGATAGGAATAAAAAAGAAAATGGAGAGGAATGGGGAAAACAGGAAAGATATGAATGCAAAGATTGAAGTAAAAAAAATTGAAGAAGAATTTGGAAGATATTTGAAGGTGGAGAAGAATGGAGCAATAAAGAATTGAAGTGTAATTTTTGAAAAAAGAAAAATGAGAGCCGAGGAAGCGAAGTGTGATAAGTCTTATGCGAGAAGTAAAAAGAAAGAAGAAAACAAAATATGGGAGAGACAGATATGTGAAGTGAGCGGGGAGAAGAAAAAAAAGCGAGAGGTGGCGAATGAACATTGGTACAGTGAATGAGAAAGGGAATACATTTTAACGGAGAGAAATGGTGATGTGGGACGAGTGTTTTAAGGTGAATGGAACGGAAAAATTTGGACATGAAAGCGCGCGCGTTAGCGCGCGTGTGTGCTAGTCTATAATAAAAAAAGTCATGTTTACCCGAGAAGTGAGCGTTCCGAGTCGAAATATCTCGCACGTAGTGTTGTCGCTTTTCCGCGCGTCTGATTGGCCGGTCGAAGCCGCGGGGGGCGATCGCGAGATCGCGCGGCGAGTTTCGTGCGTGTGCGTGCGTGTGTGTGTCGTGATGTGACAGCTCGCGTCGTGTCGCGAGGTTAATATTAATGTGACAGTTAATATGAATGTGATCTCTCATCATTAAATACTATAAGTTTAATTCCGAATTTTGGTCGCGTCACGCAAGGATCGAAGTGACGACGGCGATCGAGATCGCGGCGAGTTTGGCGAGTTTCGCGCGTGTATCGCGTGATGTGACGTGTGTTCGCGTGGTGTGTTTTGCGAGGTTAGTAGGATTTTTTATTACATATAATCCACTATTATATATAATATATGTGGATAATATTGGTAAATAATAAATATATAATAATTATATTTTACATTAATATTTTTTAACGCAATGACGTGTGCTCGCGTGGTGTCTCGCGACGTTATAGTTATATTTATTGCTTGCTCGTACAAATCTAATCTAAGATAGGTATACGTTACAGTAACTATAGATTATCTTTGTAATCATATATTTTATATATAAGCAGATGTAAGTAATAATTACTGTTTTTGCATTATGTAAAATTTGCCTTATTTTAGATATACCGATGAATTTAGTGTTCGAGAAAATCTGATGGGATTAGCTATTGGTGCTCATGGTGCAAATATTCAACAAGCGTGAAAAGTTGATGACATTACAAATATAGTTAGAAGAAAATTCATGCACATTTAAGATATATAGAGAGGTAATTATAAAAATTATTATCGCTTGCTATTATTTCAAAGAGTATTGTTTTATAAAAGTTTACTGACCGTTTTTTTATCTAAAATGTATATACATATCCGTATATACGTTGCATTATATTGAGCCGGTATACAGAGCTTATCAGATTTCTTTCTCAATCAGAGACGCATGAAGCTGTTAAGAAAGACCAATCTATGCTGGAATACAGCGGTAACCTAAAAATAGATAGTGACAGTCGTGACCATCGCCGCGTGATAGATGATAGTGATAGTGAAATATATATTGACGGCAGGGAGCTGATGCCGAGGAGATCTTTAAGAAAGAAGGTATATCCAAAATCGCACACGTACGTATATATGCTGTCTTGTAAAAGTTGTAAAAGTTAAGAGAACGAGAAAGTGATCTGTATTTATATGCACGTGTGACAGGCACTATCGCGTAATAAAGATTTCTCCGAAGAATGTTTATATTGTACTTTACTTTCGTTAACTTGGATGCTTCGAATGTATTATACAATCTCGCGTCTTCAAAATATAATATGAGGTCCTCTTATAAATGTCCTCCTTTTCTCTCGTTTTCTCACGCAGGAACATTTTATATTCAAAACTATGTGGTATACAATTTTGCCGCTATATATTGACCGCAGGGAGCTGATACCGAAGAGATCTTTAAGAAGGAAGGTGTATCCAAAATTGCACATGTATGTACGTATATGCTGTCTTATAAATTGTAAAAGTTGAAAAGAACGAGAAAGTGTTCTGTAGCGCAATTTGTATTGTTGGCAAGTTATGCTAAAATATTTGTGAATTGAGTTCCTATTATCCATTATTATGATATAATTTTTATCAACAATATTAGAGGAGTAACGAAAATTAATTTTATTAAGTATTCAAAGCAATTGAGAGTTTTTAGCATTAAGTATTTCCATTTTCTCATAATATGCTTAAAAATTATTGCAGGGGCTTGTGAGTTATGCGAAGCAATTGATACTATTAAGGTTCATTGGTCATATGAAGTTTGCACACGTCAAGCTTGACATCCTAAAGATCACAATGCATTCTGAAAACGATACCGTGCAGGTTCGTTGGCGTATACGTGGTGTCACAGGCTGGAAGGTATTTTCTATGTTTTGGAAATAAAATTTGGAAAATACAACATGCCATAATAAGTGCTAACCAGGAAATGTAAGTGTAATCAGTGTTATAAACATTCCTTTTAATAGTAATATAAAATTGTTCTTATAAACATTAATTATAATTAATTCAAGTTGTCTATTATTTGAAAAAAACTTGATTTTTAGTTTCATTTTTTATTCTACTTTTAGAAAAAGATAAAATAATTTAGATTTCCTAAAATTAATTTTGCTTATGCTATCGGAGAGGAAACACTTATTATAAAATTGATTATAATACCAAGCAATTATATATAACGATTTCAGATGGTACGACGACTTTTTTATTTTTTAAGTTAATGCTGAATGGAAAAGTCTATAAGCATATTGCGGACAAGATGATGCCTAATCAGGATACAGCCACGAAAAAGAAAGATATGCGCATGTCAGGGAAATTAACGCTATTCACAGGCCTTGTATGCACATTTAGTAACAACGAGGATTCTTTGAATTGAACTCTGTCTTAAAATGGCATCAATTGAAGTGAATTCACTGCTGAGTGCTGAAATTATTTTATGCGATTTTATGCGTCACAACGAATAGACCAAGAGGAATGCTTTTTCCAGTCGATGGTTTCGAATTTTCCTGACGTATCTATTTCGTTGCAAATGCATCATTATGAAATGATGATCGGTATGAAATGAGATATGTGAATTAAAAAAATGTGTACATTACCTAAACAGTATCTTTGTATGATTACAAACTATCTTCATCTAATTTTTTAGTGACAATGTCCGAATAATTTGCGTTAGTATTTCTGTGTAAAAAAAATATGACGATTATATTACAGTATATCTGATGATTTTAACATAATTATAGAGGTAGGGTGTCTAAATTGTTATCGTTCCATCCATATGCAGCTTTTATACTATTCGGATAGTATCGATATTTTATGCTGCTTAGAAACAAGTAAAAAGTATTTTAAGACACTTGTATCGTTTCCAAAATATAAAAACTTGTGTTTAGATTACAGATATACGTTTTAGGTACTGGCGTATCTATTTCGTTGCAAATGTATCATTATGAAATGATGATCGGTAGTAAATGAGAGATATGTGAATTAAAAATATGTACATTACCTAACCCTTCATCTGATTTTTTAATTTTAGTAGTGACAATGTCCAAATAATTTTGCGTTAGTATTCCTGTGTAAAAAAAATATGACGATTATACGATTATATTACAGTATATCTGAAAAATGTTAGAAAATAAAACAATTGTTTAAAGGTATCCTGTATATCATAGCATCTATTTGCTTCGCCTGTATGGAATGTTAATAACGCGTAAGATAATATAATCATTAAAGTAATATTTCTTAAATGTATATTTTATACTTAATTTTATTTCATAAATACTATCACATTTATTCCTATGAATCGTTTTCATTACGCTATTATGATTTTAACATAATTATAGAGGTAGGATGTGTAAATTATTACCATCCAAATGTAGCTTTTAGTATTATTTATTGTATCGATACCTTAAGCTGTTTATACAAAAGTAAAAAGTATTTTAAGACGAAAAAAAGGTATAGAGATAGAAAAAGTAGAAAGAAGGAGAAGAGAAGGAACAATATAGAGAAAAGTATAATATATTATAAAAATATTTATTATATTGCAAATATATTTAAATTTATATATCAGTTAATTTCTTTATATATACTACCGCTCATTCATTTCTATATACAACAGATTCGTTGATTTCTCTGTAAAGGATGAACATCATGATACGTGTTTTGCACAGAAATGAATGCACTTGCTGTTATAAACATTTCACTTGCATGCATCGCATTTATATATAAATAATATATAAAAATGCAATACATGCAAGTGTTGAAAGTGTTTATAACAGCAAATGTATTCATTTCTGTACAAAACACATGTATCATGTTCATCCTTTACAGAGAAATTAACAAATATAGGGGTATATTGAAATTAATGAGCGGTAGTGTATATAAAGAAGTTAACTAATATATAAATTTAAATATATTAGTTAAGAGATGGAGAGATGGAAGGAAGGAAGGGCAGGGAGAAGTGAAAGAGGAAGGAAAGTGGGAGATAGGAAAAAGAGATAAAGCAATGGAAGCGAAGGTAAGAGAGCTAGAAAGGTAGAGAGAGTTAGAAGAGAGAGACAGAAGGAGGAGTGTAGTAGTGAAAGGGGTGGAGGTAGAGGAGGGAAGGCGAAAGAAAGCGGTAGAGAAGCTATGGCTAGAGATGGGGGAAGAGGGAGGAATAAAGGAGGTAAAAGAGATAGGAAGAAAGACGGGGAAAGAGAAGATGGTTTTAGTTAGGTTAAAAGATAGAGTAAGAAAAAGAGAGGTAATGCAGAAGAAGAATGTGTTGAAAGGGAGGATGGAAAGAATAGAGAATGACATGACCTTGAAGGAAAGAATCAAAGAAAAATGCAATGGAACCTGGAGAGGATAGCTGAGAAGGAGAGAAGGAATAGGAGGAGAGATTGGGTAAAGTACGGAAAGATTTGGATAGAGGGGAAGTGGTGGAGTTGGGATGAGGAAAAAGAAGTCCTGATAGATGGAAGGGGAAATGAGAGAGAGGAGCAAAAAAAGGAGGGGGGAGAGAGAGGAACAGAGGAGAAGGGAAAGAGTAGAAGAGAGGTAGACGGAAAAATGAAATGGAAAGGTATAGTGAGGAAGGAGGAGAAACGATGGGAGGGGAGGGCGGAGAGAAGAGGGAGAGTAGGGAGGAAGAGAGTGTGGTGAGGCTGAGGGGAAGGGGGAAAGAAGTCAGAGAGAGTAGAGTGTGGAAAGTAAAAAGGAGTGAAAGAGAGGAAAAAGAGGGGGAGGGGGAAGAAAGGAATGCAGGAGAAAGGAGGAGGGGAAGGAACAGGAAGGAAGCCTAAAGATAGGCTTTTGGAATGTAGCGGGAGTGAAGGAAAAACAGGAAGGGTTTGGGAAAGGATAAGAAAATGGGATGTCGGGGGGTTGATGGAGACGTGGCTGGAACAGGAAAAATGGGAGAAGATTCAACTGTACAAGTTCTTATGTCATAATCTAATCTAAAGTTATGTATTTTACATTAAAAATATGGATTTCATCTATTAATAATTAATAATTTATTAGTAATTTATTTGTTTAATATAATCCTATGGTATTATAAATATCTTATTTAATGTTATAAAAAGCTAAAAAAAGAAATATTAATCTTGCTTAAAAATATTTCAGAGATGTAGGTACTTATGGTTTTATTGTGGTTTCTCTTTCATTATTAATTTTAATTTATATTGTCAGATCGAAATTGATTTGAATTTAGATTGCGTAAATCAATAAATATTAATTAGATTTTATTTATACATATTGCATTTTTTGTAACTTAAAAAAATATGCATATTAGGAAAAATTGAAAAAATATATATGCAATATGCTTATAATGGGCAATAAAATAAAATTATTATAAAAAATAATAATAACGAAATAATCATAATAATAAGAGAAATAGGACCGTTACTATATGTAATCAAATTAGAATAAAATGCTATATACGGTCCAAGCTTAGATTTTTGACAGCCTAATATTAATATTTCTGTGTGTATGTATACATATATTTTTCCAACTTATTTAACTGCGCACCGATTTTTTGTCGGACTTGAAACACAGCTATTGTTGGAACATTAAAACCCTGGAACTCTCCGGAATTAAATCGATTTGATTTAATTACATAAATTAATTCAATTATCTAAAAATAATAATAATTTATTTAACGGAATGTGACGGGAAATGAGAGAAAAAAGTGGACACACAAAAGGGAAGGTAAGATTGTACTAATAGATTATCTTTTAGTAAATGAAGAGAAAAAATAGGGAAAATTATAGGGGTGGGAGAAATAAGAAGGATGGCGGTGGAAAACATTGAAAGTGTAAGGAGATTCTAAGTGGAAGGATAGAAGATGAGATAGTGAAGAGTTAGAAAGAACAGAAGAAGGGAAAGAAAAGGAGGGATAATGGAATAATAAATGTGGGACTTCCGTTTCCGATTGGTTAGATGTGAGACGACAGATTTTGTAAGGGAATAACGGAGTGTGCGAGTGTGAGAGGTAGAGCGAGAGAGAGTGTGTGGCAAGCGAGGAGCGAGCACAGTGAGGGAGAGGGAAGGTGTGAGAGGGAGGAAGTGCGGAGGGTTCAGAGAGAGAGCCCGTGGAGGCTGAAGAGAAACAGGAAGGTGGAGGTTAGAGAGACAGACGTAGAAGGGGAAGAGTATATAATAGAGCGCTAGGGTAAAGAGCTAGGGAATTCTGGGGAGTTCGGAAATAACGCAGGGAAGCAGTACGGCCATAGAATTGGGGAAAGAGAGACGCGGTAGTATACGGGGAACATAGACGAGCTTTTCAAGAGGAAGAGGGATACAATGGAGAAGGAAGAAGGAGTGGTTGGGAAAGGGAGCGAGGACCTTTTCAAGAAAAGCAGGAAGGTAGTGAGAACGCCATCAGGGGGGAAGATATAGATATGAAAGGGTTGTTCAGAAAATTAGGATAAGAGCTGAGGGAGGGGTTAAGGGGAGTGAGAGAGGAATTAAGAGGTGGCGAAGGGGCAAAGGGAGGCAATGGTGGAAGAAGTTGAGAAGATAAGGAACGAACTAAAGGAGAGAGAGAAGAAATGGAGAAAGGAGAGAGAAGAGTTTAAGAATAGAATAGAAGATTTGGAACGAAAATTGGAGGGGATGCAAATGGAGTTAAAGGGAGGAGGTCGTGATGGAGGAAAAGGTGCAGAAGGAATAAGCGGAGGAGAGAAAAGGGAGGAGGGGAGGGAGAAGTCTGATTGGAAGGAGAGGGTGGAAAGGTTGGAAAGGAGGTGTGAAGTGAAGGAGAGGGGAGAAAGGAAGAGAAATATTTTGATAAAAGGAGTGAAAGAGGATGCGGGAGGAATAAAGGGGGAAGTAGAGGAGGTGATGAAAGAGATAGGCTTAGAGGTTAAGATAGAGGAGATTAGAAAAATAGATGCGGGAAGGAGAGAGAAGGGAGGTATGGCAGTAGTAAGAGTAGGAAGTGAGGAAGAGAAATCAAGAATAATGAGAAATAAGTGGAAATTGAGAGACAAAAGTACTTGGATAGAGGAAGATTTGACATGGGAAGAAAATGGAGGGTAAATCAAGTTGCATGGAAGGCAAGAGGAAAGGGTACGGATAGGGCAGGGAGAGGTATGGATAAAGGGGGAGTGGTGGGTGTGGGATAAGGTAAGAGATGTGCTTAGGAATAGTAGAGGGAGGTGGTGGGAAGCAGGGCAAGGGAAAGGGAAGGAAAGCAAAAGAGAGGAAGTGCAAAAGTAAGTTGAGTAGAAAAAAAAGAGGGAACGGGTGGATGAAAGATAGAGAATGAGAAGGATAAGAGGGAGGAATTAGAGAGAAGTTTTGGAGAGAAAGAGGGGTAGGAGGGAGAGAGGAGAGAGAGAGAGGAGACAAGGAGAATATATAAGGTGGCTTTTTGGAATGTGGCGGGATTAACAAATAAAGATAAAGAGTTTTGGAAGGGGCTGGAGGAATGGGATGTAATGGTGTTATGTGAGAAGTGGGTGGATGGTAAGGGATGAGAAAAGATAAAGGAAAGGCTGTGCCGAGAGGTTACGTGTGGGAAGTGCTGAAAGCAGGGAGGAAGAATCGGAAGGGAAGGGCGGTAGGAGGAATGATAGTAGGGGTGAGGGTAGGGGTCAAAAATGGAAAAAGAAAGGACGAAAAAAGATAAAGAAGGGATGTTATCGATAAAGGTGAGGTTAGGGAAGAAGTGGTGGAACATAGTAGGAGTATATATAAATAAGATATGGACAGGAAATTGGAAGACCTAAAGTAATGGGTGAAGGAGATAGAGACGGGAGTGAGGGTGCTGATAGGGGGAATTTTAACGCAAGGACGGGGAAAGAGGGGGGGATTCGTAGAAGAGGGAGAGGAAGAGAGAGGAGAAGGGGAAAGAAGAATGAAAGATGGCAAGGTAAGCGGGGAGGGAAGAATGTTATGTAGGTTTTTGGAGGAGCATGGGTGGGCGATTTTTAACGGAGGAATTAAAGAAGATGAGGAGGGAGAATGTACGTATACAGGGAGAAGAGGGGAGTTGGTGATTGACTGCGTGTTGGGGGACAGGAGGACAAGGGAGAGGATAGAACGGGTAGTGGTGGAAGCGAAGGTCGACTCAGGCCACCAGCCAGTGACGGCGTGGGTAGAAAGGGTGGAAGACGGTTTGGGTAAAAGAAAGGGGGGGAAGGGCGGAAGTGGGAGAAGAGATTGGTCGGAGGAGGGCAGGAAAAAATTTAAAGAGTTAATGGAGGGATAAGCAAATTCAGGAAGGGGAGTGGAAGAGGAGTGGCAGGGGCTGAAAAGGAGGATAGGGAAGGTATTAAGGGAAGTGAATATGGGAAAGGCAAGAAGGGCGGAGAAAGGGGCTGTTGGGGTGAAGAATGTAAGGAAGGGAAGAGAAAGGGCTCATGTTAAGGAAATAGAGAAGGTAAGGAAGAAAAAGTGGCAGTTATAGGGAGGAAAAACAGCGATACAAGAAGCTGTATAAGGAGAAGAAAAGAAGAGAAGTGGAGAAATGGGAAGGGGAGGTAAAGGAGATTAGAACAGAGGGACAGATATGGAAGGTGGTAAACAGGGAGAGAAAGAGGAGAAGAAGGTTGAACGAGGGAATTAGCATGCAGGAATGGGATAGGTATTTCAGAGATTTGTTGGGAGGAGTGGAAGGGAGGGTGGTGATGGGAGCAAGAAGAGAGGGGGAGTTGGAGGAGGAAGAGGAGAAGATAAGGAGAGAAGAGATGTGGGAAATGGTGGGAAAGCTTCACTTCTAATAAAAATATAAAAAATGTATGGTTGTATATTCGTGAAATAAAATAAAGGCGCGCGCGTAGCGCGCGCCTGTGTTGTTCTATTCTTGAAATAAAATAAAAGCGCGCGCGTAGCGCGCGCCTGTGTTGTTCTAGTCCTTTTCTAAAAAAGGCATGGATAGTTTATTGTTGCCTCTTTTCCGCGATGCCGATTGGTTCTCTCACTGCGCTTACTTCATTTGCAACTGTCATCATATATTTTGACAGTTGTGTGTAATGTTCATCATATATTTTGACAGTTGTGTGTAATGTTAAAGCTAAATAGCGCGCGCGTAGCGCGCGTCTGTAGTGTCTAGTATAATATAAATCAAATATTTTTCCTAATATTATAAAAATGTATAGTAATTTAGTTTAAAAAAATAAAAGTGTTCTGGGTATATATATATGTGCAAATAATCGGAGTTTATTTTTATATTGAATCCACATCTTTTGTTTAGAAAAGGAATCAGAAAAGGTCAAATTGGGCAAGCAACTTTAAAATGGTATATAAAACGGTAAAGCATTTTTAATATATGTATATATATGTGTATATATATATATATATATATATATATATATATATATATATATATGATGTAGTAGTAGTATAACGTAACGTATTGTGCGTATATTATATTACAGTATTGGAAAGGATATTATAAGATATTGCACATGTATGTATTTTATATTTTTTACATACTTTATGTGTATTTCATATTTCAAACACTTTAAATGTATTACATATTGCATTTTTTTTATGTTAAGAATAAAATACAGTTTTGCACAAATTAAATAACATTGTCTTGTGTATCCATGAACTGTGCGATCCATCGAATCCCAACCATTTAACGTAAACCTCGTCGCCCCTCCTGCGCAGTACTTTCTCCACGAGATACACGTCCGGATAAGTCGCGCGATGCAACTCGTGCTCGTAGAACGCCCCAGCGACGGATTTTCCACGATAGTCCTCGAGTAGATAGGTTACGGGATTGGTACGCTGTACTTTAGCGATCTTAAACACCTCGGTGGTCCAATTCGGCGTGTAACCCTTCTCGAAAATTGTTTTGTACTTGCTAACGCGCACCGAGTCATCCGCTTTGAATTTTGCCGGACGCGCTGTATACGGTAGCCAAGAGTCTTTCGGCGATCGCGGGGGTAACGTCGACGGGTCGCATGCCGATCGTTCGATGCTTGCGCGCGTTGTAATCTGACACGAGTCGCGGCAAGGCGTCGACTTGTAATTTCCGTTGAGCGTAAACATCTTCCACATGTTGTTCTTGAGCGTGCAATTGAATCGCTCGACGACCGACGCCTTCATCACCGAATACGTGGAATAATGATTGATGCCGTGTTTTCTCACGATACGTTGCACGTCGGTGTTGTAAAATTCCTTCCCCATATCGGTTTGTAGGTTACTAGGGCACCTCCCGCTGTGTCGAATGATCTCAGCGATAGCGTCAGCTGTCTCGCTGCCGCCTTTACCCTTGAGCGGTACGGCCCACGCGTGCTTGCTCAACACATCGATGACGGTAAATATGTAGTAGTAGCCCCCGTTGAAACGTGAGTACGGACGCATCTCGACGATATCAGCTTTTCACAGGTCGTCGTACCCTCGCACTATGACGTGTCTGCGAGGAAAATTTCTTCTCACCGGAGCGTGCAGTTCGTTCACCAACCGCCGCTTTTTGATATTTTTACGTACATCGGATTTTAACGGTCTCATGTTTCGTTGTCGCCGTTTCTGCTTCTAGTGCATCGTTCATAGCAGTTTCTGAACAGTTCATAACCGTTTCTGAACAGTTCGTAACCGCTTCTGAGCCATTCGTGAACCGTTCGACAGCCGTTCGACAACCGTTCTTGAATCGTTCGTTGTCGTTTGTCGTCGTCAGTTAACTGCTTCTTGTCACTCATCGTCGTCGTCGTCGTCGTCGACGTTCTTTAGCCGTTTGTAGCCTTTCCTGTCTCCGCGTAGGTTCGCAGCTGTTTCTAACCACTCGTAATCGTTTCTGAGCTGTTTTTGAACCGTTCGACAACCGTCCGACAGCCGTTCTTGAACCGTTCGACAGCCGTCCGACAACAGTTCTCGAATCGTTCGTTGCTGTTCGTCGCCGTCGTTAATTAACCGTTGCCTCTCTTCACTCGTCGCCGTTCGATACTCGTTTCTGCTGAACCGTTTCTTCATCGTTCATTAGCCGTTTCCAATCTAACGATATTCGCACGTCGAAGCGCGTTTACCGCAGCCTGTAACGCTCGCACGTCCTTCTCGAACGCGGTAAGCTTCTCGTCTGACTCTTTCCGTTGATCTATCAAATTTTTAACGCGCCGATCCACGTATAGTTTGTTAACCGCGTCACCGTCAGTCTCAGGTTGCGCTACGCGACGAATCTTGCGCGACCTTGCGTCAAAGTCCGTAGCGGTGCGACACAGAGCTTTTTCAAGCACGAAATTTCTTATTAATCCGCTCCACTGATGGTACGAAATGGAGTTTGTCGCGTCTCCGCTGTGCTCGAACAATCCAAATTTGTTGATCGGCATTTCGACGCTGACTGAACGGATCGCCGTTGCACCGTTTAATTTATAATAAGCCCGGCTTCGCGAAGTTCCTTGATGATCGACATGATCTCGTCGTCGTGGGCATTATTGCCCAGCTTGACGCGAAGCGTCGAGCAATCGGAGATGATCCACCAGCTCGTTGGGATTGTCCCAGTGCATGCACGTAGTCGATCTTATTGTCGGTTAGCGTCATCGCGCGAGGCATGGATAATCCCTTCCAGATTTTTTCTTTCTGGATCGATAGGAGGTAACAACGGTGCGATTACATTTCTATACTTGTGTCCCCTGTGCTCAGCAATGGAGCATGTGCATTGTGATTGCGTTTATGCGCGCTCGTCGCCAACAGGATGCTCTTGTATTTTTGCATGTCGTCCTCCGTGTAGATGTCGTCGTCGGGTTTTCTCTTGAAGATCAACTCGTAAATACCGGGTGTTCCAATGTAACGTACGCCGTCGATAATTATGTTATCCGCGTTGTCTACGTCAAAACGTTTGTTGCCGAGCATCATTCCATCGTTGTCGAAATAAATGCCGTACACGTGTCTATCTTTCGATCGTCGCTCAAAACAGCTCCGATGTACTTTTGGCTCAACGGACCCAAGTAATTTGGCGCCATTTCTTCATACGTTTCTCGATCCTCCGCAGTCTCCAACTGTTCTCGGATGGACGTCTCGAGATTACTCTAGTCCATGCTTTCGAAAACATCATCGCTCGCGAGTGATTCGGACACTGTAGGTTGTAAGGTTCGCGTCGTCGCGGACGGTGCAGAGGTTATCGGTATAGAGGTTACAGGTGGTTCATTCGGTGGAGCAACTTTCGATCGTTTCGATTTAAGAAAAGCGGCGTCGATCCGAAGCGATCCGACCAAAAGCTTAATCGTTTCCTTTTCTCTTCGGTGTAGCATCTTCTTCCTCCCCGCGCTGTTGAACGGGCAACGTTTCAATTCCCGCGTCAGTGACGCTTTCCGGCTCCACCTTCTTCACCGCGATCAAGCTCGAGTTGTCGACGATCTTTTCAGCGGTTCGACGAGAGACTTGAAGTGCATGTCCAACTCAATGTCCTTCTCGATCTTACCGGTCTTTAAGGCGCGAAGTTTCTTGCGAATCGAATCACTCGTTTCGCAATCTCTTTCACGACCTTCTCGCGTTCGCGAATATTCTCGCTCCTGTCGATCGCGGCCATCGCGGAAAAAAAAAGAGCGTCGATCTCTATAACGCTAACGTTTCACCTCCGACGAGGTATCGGCGACGACTGATCGCTTTTACGGTATCGCGAACACGTTAAATCCTTTTCTGTATCGACCGTTCGAAAGCGCGCTTGCCTTGTCTATCACTACGAATCCGTACTTTTGTTGCCAACAATCGTGGCACAACGAGCAAAATTCATCGTACGGCATGTCGGTATTTACGTGATCTTTGTACACGTGTTTCAAATTGGTACCATCCTGTTTGAACAGGATCGGCAGATTCGCGTTGTCGCGTATCACATGTTTAGGTATTCTCGCGTACGTCTGACAGAGATAGAAGGAGTCAACGCTCGAATGCCTGCCCATTGAGAAATACTCTCTCACAGCGTCTTGCTTATCGCACGCTACGTCATCGAAGACGAAGATCGAGTTTGCGGGGAATGTCAACAACAAAAATTGGTGGAGGCCTGTTAAATCGCGCGATAAACGCACTTCCGTTCGAATTACACATTCCTGGCTATCAATTTTGAAGTCCGGGAACTCGTTTACGAGAACGATTGGCGAGAGGCGATCAAGGTATTAATCCATTGGACGCGGCGTGTCGCGAGCACGACATAGCCTATTCGCGTAACAGCGATCTCGCCGAGAGACACGCGGCGGACGACATACTCGCTGCGGGAGCGCGAAAACGCATTACCGCGAGAGATTCCACTCTCGGAGAGAGAGCTGCCGCTACAGCCGTCTGGGCTGCCATGAAGGCTAAGACGAGCTCGGAATGGGCTTGAAAACGAAGAATACGAAAACGAGGAAAAGGGTGACGAAAAAAACGGATACTTCCGGCGGCGAAACGAGGCGGCGTATTACCGATTCTACCGCTGTTGGAAGTTTCTCGGCTCTCTGGCCGGCGGAGGCGGCGGGAGTCGTAAAGGCCGTGAACGATAACAAAGCCGCGCGGCGTCAGCTGGAAGAGATGCAACGTCACAATCGCGCCGTGGAAGGTCGCGGACTTTATCTCGCTCCGTACAAATATGGACGAGGGCTGTATCTCGGCCCGCACAAACGCGGGCAAGGAGGTAGCATCGAAAATAAAAAAAAAACGTCAAAAAGACGTTAAATATGCCCGCGGGTATTACGACCAACGTTCAATTGAATCTCGACTGGCAAGGCGTATGCGCGTACCGTTCTTTCAGAGGTGTTTTCATGCGTGATTCGTTACCGATCGCGGTTGTACGCTAGAAACGAGAGCGGTATCGTGAATTTGGACGACGAAGCGGGTCCCGGTACTCATTGGGTAGCGTACAAGAAGAGGGAAAATCGAGTCATATATTTCGACAGTTTCGGCAGTCTTCGACCGCCGAAGGAATTGACGCGATATTTCGGACAGAGCGTGACGAAGATTGAGTACAATCGCACGTCTTATCAGCGATCGATCAGAGCATCTGTGGACAATTGTGCCTGCGATTTCTCCGGACGATCGACGCTAATTTAAGCCTGACGGTGCGTCGTGGTTGACTCAGTATTTTGTTAACGGTTTCCGCCAACATGTCTGTAACGTTCACGCTGACCGGGAAGAGCAGCATCCTCGCGGAGCACTATTTTCCCGCCGTGGATCTGAGCGACGGTGACTACGAGCTCGGCCTGACGTGTTTCGTAGACTACCACACGATTCCGAACGAGAATTCTTCGAACAATAAATTTTATTTTCGACGAGGATGACACGGAAATTACGATTCCCGGGGGATCGTACGAGATACGGACCATACATGAGTTTTGAAACGCGAAATTTCACGGAAACGTCCGCGACGCGTGGTTCGTTCCAACGATGATCGTACGTCGGTCGCGAATATTGTGCGAGAGGAGACCGCTCGCGCGAACGGCTACGAAGACGTGGTCGCGGAATACCCGATAGCGCTCCGCGCAAATTACAATACGATGAAGAGCGAGATCAAGTGCGCTTTCAGAGTGAACTTTAACAAACCGAACAACGTTGGATCGCTGCTGGGATTCTCGTCGAAGCGTATATTCCAGCCGGGGCAGTGGCACGAATCGGACTCACCGATTGATATTATCAACGTAAACATTATCCGCGTGGAGTGTAACGTGACCGCGGGTGCGTACAGCAACGGCAAACGCGTTCACACGATACACGAATTTTCACCGAGCGTACCACCGGGATATAAGATATCGGAAACGCAGGCGCAGATCATTTACCTGCAGATCATCGCGCGGAGCATTACGGATCTAACGATACGCGTCGCGGATCAAGACGGACGATTGATCGATTTTCGAGGAGAAGAGATCACCGTCAGATTGCACGTACGACGGCGGCAGCGATAACGCGCGACGTATGAGATGTTAGTGTTGAACTCGGAAGCACGCGACAGATAAAATATCTTTACGACTGCGACGACCGACGATATCATCAAATCGACATTCGGTGGCGTTAAAAAAGAGACGAGAAAGAAGCTCAACGCATCGAACGTTAAATTTTTACAATCTCTGGGATTTGCGGTACGAAACATCTGAACGCGTGAACGATGACTGAAATTCTCAATATCGGAGGCGAGCCGGTCTTTGACGATCGCATCGTCAAGATCGAGACTCACACGTACAACCCGTACGTCAACACAACGTTCGAGTACAGCGACGAGATACGAATACCCATACAACAGCAGGATCTGTATACGTTGCCGTGCGAAAGTTTTCTCTATGTCGAAGGAACATTGACGGTGACCAGAGCAGCCGGCCAAGTCGATGAAGTGGTATTGGGGCAAAATTGCGTCGCGTTCATGTTCGATGAGATTCGATACGAGCTCGACGGCGTGGAGATTGATCACTGCAGAAACGTAGGAATAACCAGCACGCTGAAGAACTACGTAACGGTATCGTCCGATAGAAGCGTGATTCTGAGAAACGCCGGCTGGAATCCACAGAATAACGCGAATGTATACTTCAATTTCTGCGTACCGCTCGACTTGTTACTGGGATTTTGCGAGGATTACAAACGCGTGGTGATCAACGCTCGTCACGAATTTATCTTGATACGATCGCGCAACGACAACAATTGCCTGATGGGAAGTCTCGCATTGGCGCCTACTGTCAAAATACTCAAGATACAGTGGCGAATGCCCCATATGGTATTGAGCGAGATCAACAAGCTGTCGATGCTGCGCGCCTTGGAAAAAAGGACGATATCTAAGTATGGGTTTCCGTTCGTGGGATCTGTACGAGTATCCCCTGTTGCAGAACACGACCAAGCACTCGTGGGCCATTAAGACCGCGACTCAGCTCGAAAAACCGCGATACGTCGTCTTCGCTCTGCAGACGGGTCGGAAGAACGTCATGTCCGCGGACACGAGCCGATTCGACGTCTGCAAATTGACCAACGTGAAACTCTATCTAAACTCGGAAGTCTATCCGCACGACGATTTGAATTTGGACTTCGATAAACACAGATGGGCGATTCTGTACGATATGTACGCGCGTTTCTGCAAGGGCTATTACGGGTACGAATATCTCGAGCCGAGTCTCACCGTTTCGACTTTTCTACGTAACGGCCCGTTCGTGATCATCGATTGCTCTCGACAAAACGAATCCGTCAAAAACGCCACCGTGGATGTCAGATTAGAATTCGATTGCATGGAGAACGTACCGCCGAATACCTCCGCGTACTGTCTCATTATACACGATCGCGTAATCGAGTACAATCCGTTGACCAACGTAGTGCGCAAAATAGTCTGAGTGTTAGTGGACAACGTCGACGAAAATTTTCTCTCTCTTTCACTCCCCCGATACAAATTTATGAGAGGGGGGAAAGGGGATATAAATCAGAGTGTCGCGAAACGCGCGTCATTCCTCTCGATTCGCGCATCGAAGAGAGAGAAAGAGAGAAATCACGTCATGTCCATACCAACGTTCGTGGACCTGCAAGGTTTCGTCGTCGGGATGAAATTCGTCGTGAAGGAGGTGGCGATGCTGAGAAACGGGACCGTTCTGACGCATCACATCTTTAAGTACCCCATGCCGTGGAATCTCCTCACAAAATCCGACAAATCGTGCGCTTCCTGGTTGATTCGCAATCGCCATGGATTACGATGGGACGACGGAAACGTGCCGTACAGCACGGTGAAACGTCTAATTACATCAGCCGTGCTTGGTATAGAAGAAGAAGAGGACGACGACAACGACAACGAGATGCCGACTCTCGTGTACGTCAAGGGATGTCAGAAACGAGAATGGTTGGTGGATCTGCTCGAGAATTATGCAAGAAAAAACCTTATCGTCGAGGCTCTAGATGCGCATTACGAAGATATCGAATCTTTGAATAAACTAGATGACACCAATACTATGCGATGCGGAAAACACGTCAAGAATTGCGCGTTACAAAATGTAATAAAACTATTTAACTGGTGGTCGCGCGCGACGCCAACGTCCATTTCCAATGAAATACATTGTTAACGTATAACGATGATCGCCAGAATTAAAAAATAAATTTTTATATGTATGTGTAAATTTTACAATGTTTTTATTTCCTTTCCCCATTAGTCGATAGTGTACAAAATTAAAGAATAAGTAGGTATATGTGACGAATTCTAACTCGAAAGCTTCGAGGGAGATATCAGGTTTCAGCGAACATGTCTGAACATGTTTCGGGTTGATGTTATATGGGAAGGGGGAGGGGGATATACGTCTTAATAAAGAAAAAATCCTACCTTAGTCCCCTCTCCTAAATTCCAGAAACCCTGATTGCGCGTTACAGAAACATAATTCCCCCTCCCCCTTTCATCATAGTTTTGAAAGTTATCGCGTATATTCGATTAATTTTTACGGCGACGATCAGTCTTGCATCGGTCGCTTGTATCAACGGTCCGCTTCTCATAACCGAGAGAAAAAATGTATTCCGTTGAAGGAAGCAACGGCGGCAACAGTGGCAGTAGACTGTATGAATTATTACGTACCGATTCACGATGTTGAAAACTGCAACGTGTGAAAACAAGTAAGTTTTGTTAATTTATAGAGCTATATATATTTTTTAAATCTTTTTTTGCGAATTGTATTATTTTGGAAGTAATCTCATTATTTTTTTCTACAGCATTTCGTTGGAGCGTCGCGCGGTTCGTATACTAGGCAGACGATACGCATTGACATCAACAGCTTATAAATATTTGGATATTGAATCAGCGTGGGACCTGTGTCCTTTGTGGAACTACTTCTCAGTGCTAACCGAGGAAATCAGATGGTGTTGGCTCATACGACGTGGACAGCGCTAATTGAAAGACGTGCGGATATCGAACGACTCCTGCAGTCAACCGCACCTTCATCAATGTCGATTCGAGATCTGATTATAGAACTCGTAAAAATACGTGACGCAGATATTGTAAAATTAACATCGTGCGACACCAGCTTGTACATGAAACCGTCAACCGTACTCTTCTTGTTCGAACTAGAACATTGCGTCGAGAATGTGTATTTTCAACTATGCCAAAATGTTCATGGCGTAAGTGAAAAATTTAAACAATTTGTAATCATTTTGCGAAGAAATTGTATAACCGATAAATGTGATGCAGCTAGAATCTTGCGCGACGTTTTTGATAAAAATTCGATTATTGATTGCGAATTATTAGCTTATGCTTTAGACAATATTGTATACGATGCGACATATAATAAATAAATTAATGTTTATATGATAAAAAGTTTATTATCTTTCAATTCTCCCAATTATTTATTATAAAGGAAAGAAGCGCGAAGTGAAATGAGAGCCGTATATGCGACGTTCGATAGAACTCAAGCCACTTGAAATTTAAAGTATCGTATATCGTAAACTGAGAAGCGATGCTTCGGCGACGCTCCGGCGACGCTTGCCTATGGTGCCGATGCTCCGATGGATCCTCGCCATTGTTAGTCAGTCAGTAGTGTGTAACGTTCGTGAATAGAGCAACGTATAAGAAGACTCAACCATGGAAAGTTTCAACAGAATCGAAGATTTCATAGAAATTGTTCACCCCGCCGTAGGAGTAAGTATAATACCGTTGCGTGCGTGCCGCCCGGTATACTTTTTGAACTCCAAGCTGAAGCGTGCAGCGAGCAGTCTTTTTAATAAACGAGTCGTTATTTTCGTGAGTTCGCGAGTGTGAATGAGTGTCTGCGAGAAATCCGAAGAGTCACGGACTCACTGTCGGCCTGGGCGTAACATTTTTTAAAAAGCATACCGGGCGGCATGCACGCAACAATATACATAACTGTATATTAAAATGTAATGTATATTAATTAACCATTCTGTTATCATTACAGTGGATATGGGTGCATAACAGCATAACATGCCTGTGCATGAAATCCAGCTTAACAATTTGGTGAGGATCCGGATACCTCACGTTCAAGTATGTATATATTTTTCATAGATTTTAACATTAAAAAAATTTTTTTTTAATTTTTTTGTATAATCTGTTTTCAGCCCAATTTACGTATACGCCACATACGAATTCGTGGGTTCATTAATATATATCGCCAGCGTTGGGTCCAATGGATCAGAGTGGATAATCGTGATAACAACGAGGGAATTTAAGACACCGGCATCGAAGACATCTTCGCCTTACTTATTATTCGAAATGGATGAATTCGACGTAGAGAAGAAGAAGAAGTTTGGTGATGTTAAAATGTCAATTTTTTTAAGAATAAATATTTTTTAAAGGCATATAATATGGTAAAAAGAAATTATTTTTTCTTTTCGTTTACCGTTCCTCCTATTTCATGTCATTAGATTAAGGGGAGGTTACCGTTCATAACGAGAAAAATCGAATTTTTTGCTTAATTTTCATCCTTAAGTTGTTGAGAATACGTGGGCGAAAGGATATTTTCATATCGAAAGTATTTACAGCTTGTCGGTCGGAACAGTCCGTCGGCTGGAAAACAAGTATAGACGGCGCGCTCGGAGCGGCCTTGCGGGGAGACTTTTTTTCTATATCTTATGGTGAATCTACAATAGATAGCAAGTTGTGCCCCTCTCAACGAATTTCGACACATTCCAATCTATCGTAAACTCGTATACC